>RJWK010000557.1:0-99301 GCA_004363435.1 Platanista minor | reverse complement strand
GTTGCAGGTGTTTCTCCTTCATCACTTTAAATATGTCCTGCCAGTCCCTTCTGGCTTGAAGAGTTTCTGCTGAAAGGTCAGATGTTAACCTTATGGGGATTCCCTTGTGTGTTATTTGTTGTTTTTCCCTTGCTGCTTTTAATATGTTTTCTTTGTATTTAATTTTTGATAGTTTGATTAGTATGTGTCTTGGTGTGTTTCTCCTTGGATTTATCCTGTATGGGACTTTCTGTGTTTCCTGGACTTTATTAACTATTTCCTTTCCCATATTAGGGCAGTTTTCAACTATAATCTCTTCAAATGTTTTCTCAGTCCCTTTCTTTTTCTCTTCTTCTTCTGGAACCCCTATAATTCGAATGTTGGTGCATTTATTGTTGTCCCAGACGTCTCTGAGACTGTCCTCAGTTCTTTTCATTCTTTTTTCTTTATTCTGCTCTGTAGTAGTTATTTCCACTATTTTATCTTCCAGGTCACTTATCCGTTCTTCTGCCTCAGTTATTCTGCTATTGATCCCATCTAGAGTATTTTTAATTTCATTTATTGTGTTGTTGATTGTTGTTTGTTTCATCTTTAGTTCTTCTAGGTCCTTGTTAATTGTATTTCCAAGGTTTTGGATCATGTTTCCTGTCATTATTCTGAATTCTTTTTCAGATAGACTGCCTATTTCCTCTTCATTTATTAGGTCTGGTGGGTTTTTATCTTGCTCCTTCATCTGCTGTGAATTTTTCTGTCTTCTCATTTTGCTTATCTTACTGTGTTTGGGGCCTCCTTTTTGCAGGCTTCAGGTTCATAGTTCCCTTTGTTTTTGGTGTCTGTCCCCAGTGGCTAAAGTTGGTTTATTGGGTTGTGTAGGCTTCCTGGTGGAGGAGACTCGTGCCTGTGTTCTGATGGATGAGGCTGGATCTTGTCTTTCTAGTGGGCAGGTCCACGTCTGGTTGTGTGTTTTGGGGTGTCTGTGGACTTATTATGATTTTAGGCAGCCTCTCTGCTAATGGGTGGGGTTGTGTTCCTGTCTTGCTAGTTGTTTGGCATAGGGTGTCCAGCACTGTAGCTTGCTGGTCATTGAGTGAAGCTAGGTGCTGATGTTGAGATGGAGATCTGTGGGAGATTTTCACCATTTTATATTTTGTGGCGTTGGGAGGTCTCTTGTAGACCAGTGTCCTGAAGTTGTCTCTCCCACCTCAGAGGCACAGCACTGACTCCTGGCTGCAGTACCAAGAGCCTTTCATCCACACGGCTCAGAATAAAAGGGAGAAAAAGTAGAAAGAAAGATAGAAAGGAAGAAACAAAGAAAGAAAGGAAGGAAGGAAAGAAGGAGGGAAGCGGGGAAGGAGGGAAGGGAGGGAGGAAGGAAGGAAGGAAGGAAGGAAGGAAGGAGGGAAGGAAGGAAGAAATGAAGAAAGGAAGAAAGGAAAGGAAGAAAGAAAGGAAGGAGGGAAGGAAGGAAGGAAGGCGGGAAGGAAGGAAGGAAGGAGCGAAGGAAGGAAGGAAGAAAGAACGAAGATAAAATAGAATAATGTTAGATAAAATAAAATAAGGTTATTAAAATAAAAAATAATTATTAAGATTAAAATTTTTTTAAAGTTAAAAAAAAACAAAAATAATGGAAAGATAGAACCCTTGGACAAATGGTGAAAGCAAAGCTATACAGACAAAATCTCACACAGAAGAATACACATACACACTCATAAAAAGAGGAAAAGGGGGAAAAAAATAATAAATCTTGCTCTCAAAGTCCACCTCCTCAATTTGAGATGATTCGTTGTCTATTCATGTATTCCACAGATGCAGGGTACATCAAGTTGATTGTGGGGATTTAATCTGCGACTCCTGAGGCTGCTGGGAGAGGTTTCCCTTTCTCTTCTTTGTTCGCACAGCTCCCGGGGCTCAGGTTTGGATTTGGCCCCGCCTCTGCATGTAGGTTGCCGGAGGGCGTCTGTTCGTTGCTCAGACAGGACGGGGTTAAAGGAGCCGCTGACTCGGGGACTTCGGCTGACTCAGGTTGGGGGAGGGAGGGGCACAGAGTGCAGGGCGACCTACGGCGTCAGAGGCCGGCAGGACATTGCACCAGCCTGAGGTGCGCCGTGCGTTCTCCTGGGGAAGTTGTCCCTGGATCCCGGGACCCTGGCGTTGGCGGGCTACACAGGCTCCTGGAGGGGAGGTGTGGATAGTGACCTGTGCTTGCACATAGGCTTCTTGGTGGTGGCAGCAGCAGCCCTAGCGTCTCAGGCCCGTCTCTGGGGTCCGTGCTGTTAGCTGCAGCCCGCGCCCATCTCGAGTTCCTTTAAGCATCGCTCCCAATCCCCTCACCTCGCGCACCAGGAAACAAAGAGGAGGGAAGAAAAAGTCTCTTGCCTCTTCGGCAGGTCCAGACTTTTCCCGGACTCCCTCCCTGCTAGCCGTGGTGCACTAACTCCCTGCAGGCTGTGTTCACGCCGCCAACCCCAGTCGTCTCCCTGCGCTCTGACTGAAGCCTGAGCCTCTGCTCCCAGCCCCGCCCGCCCCGGCGGGGGAGCAGACAAGCCTCTCGGGCTGGTGAGTGCCGGTGGGCAGCGATCCTCTGTGTGGGAATCTTCCTGCTTTGTGCTCCGCGCCCCTGTTGCTGCGCTCTCCTCCGTGACTCCGAAGCTTACCCTCTCCGCCACCCGCAGTCTCCGCCCGCGAAGGGGCTTCCTAGTGTGTGGAAACCTTTCCTCCTTCACAGCTCCCTCCCTGAGGTGCAGGTCCCGTCCCTATTCTTTTGTCTCTGTTTTTTCTTTTTTCTTTTGCCGTACCCAGGTACGTGGGGAGTTTCTTGTCTTTTGGGAGGTCTGAGGTCTTCTGCCAGCGTTCAGTAGGTGTTCTGTAGGAGTTATTCCACGTGTAGATGTATTTCTGGTGTATCTGTGTGGAGGAAGGTAATCTCCGCGTCTTACTCTTCCGCCATCTTCTCTCTCTCCCCGGAAATTCTAATTATTGAAACTGAGTTTAGTCCAACACTGCTGTACTCTCCAATTCAAGGTTCTAAATACTTTTCCTTCTAGTTTTTCATTCTCCTGAAATGCTTACTTGATTTTTTGTTTCATTAAAAAAAAATGATTTAAAGTTTTTTTATATTCTACATTCACTCATATTTTAGATTCATTCTTTCAAATAGTCATCATTTATTGCCTTCATAATGTCTAAATAATTCCAAGTCTGCAGAAAAAGGTATGGCACCAGCAGCTTGTTTTCACACAATCTTTCTTGCAAGGTCCCACTTTCCTTCTTGGTTACCTGCTTTGGATTCACATGATATACAGGGTTTCGTTTTGGTGATCTCCAAGTGGGTTCTCCTTAAACTGCCTTTGGGATATATAGGCTAGTTCAGGTACCTGTATTTTAGTGTACTGTTTTTCAATGTTAATTTAAGTATATATATTATAATTTAAATATATACTTTATATATGTGTATATATATATGTGATTTTTGTAACATATGTATGTTACAAATATATGCTTGCTGTTCCAGCAGTACATGCTCACTGGAATAACGTATTAAATAACAAGAAGCATGTGAAGTTGAAGTGAAAAATTTTAGAAATTTTACTGCCAAAGATAATCATTTTTTAAAGTTTAGTGTTTATCTTCCATATTTTGGAGTTAACTATTGATATTTTGTGAAAGTTCCCAACTCTCCTCCACTTTGGTAGGAACTTCTTTTCCCTTCATTTTTTTACTGACCCTATTCTGCTCAATTTGATTTCATTTCCAGAAGTTTCTCCTCTGGATAGTGCCCTGTCCAGGAAGGGAGCTGCTGTCCTCATATCCACTATTTTGTGGATCTCCTTGTCTCACATCCTCCAGACACCCAGTTGCTTCTCCTCTGCATCCATCTGCACAGACGCTGTGGTTTGCTGTCACCTGCTTTTACTCCCTGGTCTGTGCACATATTTTGCACCCATTGTGGTTGCATACATTGTTAGTGGATTTTGGGGTTTTTTTATTTAGTTGTTCAGTCTGTTTTTATGTAGAATTATAGAAAGATTAAAAAACCATGTCACTATATTACTTCTATCTTCCCAGAATCTCCCTCTACTCTCAGGCTTTCTATTTTATAACAAGTTAAACTAGCTACAGAGCAAGATCAATGTCATTCTTAATTGGCCCCAGACTTAGAAATAATGTTCTCCATAGGATATGTTTGTCAACTTTGGCTGCACATCAGCACCTTGGGAGCTGTAAAAATGCCAATGTCAGGGTCCCATCCCTGAGATTTAATTGGTCTGGGGTGATGTGCTCCCCAGGTGATTCCAATGTATAGCCAAAGTTGACAACCAGTAATAATACGAAATAAGGAAAACAGTTTTCAAAGCATTTGCAAGGTCTTTAGCAATCTACTGAGACCCAACTAGTTGCTTTCTGCTCAAGCTGCATGTGAGTGTAGTCCCTTCCCCATTCTTATCCCATGTGATTCAGGTTAGGCTGACCCATCCCCCAGCAACTGGAGTAGTCAAGTTACCCAGGTGTGCCCGGTCAGGGTGCTCCATTCCTGTCCTGGGATAGACACATAACCCAAGTCGAACCAATGAAAAAATTTCCCACAATATTTGCTAGGGTTATCATAAAAGAAGCACTCTCTTTTCACAGAAATTGTGAGCTGAAAGATCACTGAATCTTGAACTTCCTTAGGCTATGTTTACTCCAAAATTCAGGAAAATCTGCCTGAGAATCAAGCATAGAGAGGACAGCACTGTTGAGAAATGGAAAGAGTAGACAGTATCCTGATAAGTGTTGATGGAGTTTTTAGGGGTCCAAAATATAATACCCCTCTTTGCCTAAATTCAGAATAATTGAGAGATAGATGGAGAGGTTAGGTAAATGGAGATGAAATCATTACTGAGAAGCTGACTGAGGTCATGGCTTTGGATTGCTGCCCAAAAGAACTTTCTAACACTCTGCTCCTTAGTTAATCGGATTTACAACCAGTCACTGGTATGGCTGAGATCTTTAGACTTTGCCCTCCACTGAAGACTGCACAAGGTAGTAGGGCAGACTGGAAGACAGACCATCTTATCAGAGAAAATGAAGGGCACTGGGAAAGCCGAACCATGCCGACATGCCAGATACCTTTTCCAGTTCCCCAGCTGAATAATTCTCTCCTAGGCTATGGCTCATGGTTCGGTGACCTGAGGTTCTGCTATATTTTAGCCCCTACTTGCCCCCACTGCATCAGTGTGCCCACAGATCTAGATCACTCCTCCTATGAATGAGGAATGAATGAGGAGTTGGAGAGTGCTAGAGTTCTTCTCATGCTTGTTCATCCTCAGAGAGTCACAACTGCTTGAATTCCTGGATCCAGCTACATATAAAGCCACCTGTACTCCTGAATTTCCCAATTGTGATCAAATAAATTCTCTTTCTTTGTTTAAGCCAGTTTAATATAGGTCTTTGTCATTTACAAACCTGAAGTTTTGATGAATATGTTAGCTAATTTTCTTATATTTAATAAAATCAATTTCCAGAAACATGTATTGAGTGGCTAGAGGGAAATACCATCTTTTCTAGTGCTGTAAATGGGACTCCTTTGACGGCACATTAGGTTTAGTATTGGATTTGGATGTGACTGCCCTTTTGGAATCTTTATAACATGGCCTTATCAGACAGGCTTTCCAAGTTCCTATCACTACTCCTTCACCCACTCCCTTCCGGTCTGGGGTGGTAAGTTTCAGTATTACCAGGTCCTAGCATACTGCACCATCCTTTAGAATTCCTCCACCTGCCCATACCTTTTGTAAACAATCCTTTGATTAAGCCTCCTTGTTCTTTGACTGTAGCGCCTTTTCCCATTGGCCTCCTGACTGAGAGCAGATCCGTCATTATGTTACATTGACCCAGATGTACCTTCACTGGCACTAAAATGTCCTCAAGAGAGCTGACATAGTCACTTTTAAATATAGCTACTATACAAAGGTCAAAACCTTTGAATGTTTTACCCAAGAGAAACTTTTTACCCACCCCACCCACTCACTCCCCTGTCCTGCAAACAAGGACAACACTTGGCTATCTATTGAAGAAAAATCAATTTTTCAAAAGAAATATTCCCCTCCTTTTTTCCCTGATCAGATTATCAAGAAGAATAAAACAAACATCCAGATAGGAAAAGTATTTGCTCATCTCAGAATTCTCCAAGTGGTGAGAAGACATTTAAAAATTCACTTAGTTAATTTAAACTGTAAATATTGTTTAAAAAGTATCACATAAGAAAAGGAGCTTGAGAATAAAGCGTTTTTTTTTTTTGTGGGGGAGGGATAATGTGCTGTGGCTTTTTGTGTACTATTCTCAGATGAGTGAATTATTTCTTTCTACTTTTTCCTCTCTCTTTTTTCTCTTTAACCAAGGAGGAAAGAATCAAAAGTGTTATTTCTAATCTTCATTTTTTTCTCATTTCCTATCGACTAACTTCATTTGCTATTAAAAGAGCACTATACACAATGAAAATTACTTTTTGGAGGGGTATTTTAAATGGTACTGAAGTGTTGCTAAGGTTCTTTTAGCTACACAGTATAAACAAGTCAGTAGCTTTCGCCACACTTCAAAATAACCAATGAGAAAACACATGGAAAAAAGACACATCCCATGCACACAGTATGAAAGGGCATAAAATATTTATGAGTAGCCTTAACAAGAAATGTGCATGACCGATATGAAGACAATTATATAACTTTATTGAATGTATAAAGAAGATGAATAATAATAATAAAAATTAGCATTTCTGTGTACTTTGTGCTAGGGCCTACGCTCCATGTTTTCCCTGTGTCACCTCCTTATCTATGAAGCTGAGAAGCAGCGCAGTAGCCAGCACACTCTTGAGCCTGACTTGGTTTCCTTAACTTCTCTGGGCTTCAGTTCTCCATCTGTAAAACCAGGAGAGGTACAATATATATCTCACAGAATTGTTATAAGATTTAAATGTCTCTACAAATAAAGTGCTCAGAACAGTGCCTGGCAAATAGCAAGTGGCTGCTATAGTTACCTTCACCACTTCTTACAACAGCCTCATGACACGGGCACCATTATTATAATCAGTTACAGAGGAAGAAGCTGATATCAGGGAGGCTAGGGGCTTGCCTAATGTCATCCAGCAAGTAAGTGACTGGGATTCCTATGCTGGCTTGTCCAACTCAAGAGCTAGGACTCTGTATTTATTACATGTTTGTGTTTCTAGATAAGAAGGCAATGGTATTTGTTTTGAGACTTTGTAGAGTAATTCTAGAGTTAATCTGGTAAAATTAATGAAGTGTGTTAAAAATAGAGAAATAGGAGATTAGTCATAGATGGTTGCATCAAAATTGTAAATATTTTTATGTTAAAATAGAAGATAATTAGGGTGATGGAAACATTTTCTATCTTCATTGTAGTGGTAGTTACACAACAGTAATTCTTTTAAGTTTAATTAAGTCCCATGTGTTTATTTTTGTTTTTATTTCCATTACTCTAGGAGGTGGGTCATAAAAGATCTTGCTGTGGTTTATGTCAAAGAGTGTTTTTCCTACGTTTTCCTCTAAGAGTTTTATAGTGTCTGGTCTTACATTTAAGTCTTTAATCCATTTGGAGTTTATTTTTGTGTAGTATTCTAATATCATTCTTTTACATGTAGCTGTCCAATTTTCCCAGCACCAGTTATTGAAGAGGCTGTCTTTTCTCCATTGTATGTCCTTGCCTCCTTTGTTGTAAGTCAGGTGACCATATGTGCATGGGTTTATCTCTGGGCATTCTATCCTGTACCATTGATCTATATTTCTGTTTTTGTGCCAGTACCATACTATCTTGATTACTGTAGCTTTGTGGTATAGTTTGAAGTTGGGGAGCCTGGTTCCTCCAACTCCGTTTTTCTTTCTCAAGATTGCTTTGGCTATTTGGGGTCTTTTGTGTTTCCATAAGAACTGTAAAATTTTTTGTTCTAATTCTGTGAAGAATGCCATTGGTAGTTTGACAGGGACTGCATAAAAAGCTTTTGCACAGCAAAAGAAACCATAAATAAGACAAAAAGACAACCCTCAGAATGGGAGAAAATATTTGTAAATGAAACAACAGACAAAGGATTAATCTCCAAAATATACAAACAGCTCATGGAGCTCAGTATCAAAAAAACAAACAATCCAGTTAAAAAATGGGTGGAAGATCTAAATAGACATTTCACCAAGGAAGACATACAGATGGCCAAGAGGCACATGAAAAGATGCTCAACATCACTGATTATTAGAGAAATGCAACTCAAAACTACAATGAGGTATATCACCTCATGCCCGTCAGAATGGCCATTATCAAAAAATCTAGGAACAATAAATGCTGGAAAGGGTGTGGTGTAAAGGGAACCATCCTGTACTGTTGGTGGGAATGTAAATTGATACAACCACTATGGAGAACAGTATGGCGGTTCCTTAAAAATCTAAAAATAGTACTACCGTGTGACTCAGCAATCCCACTACTGCGAATATACCCTGAGAAAACCGTAATTCAAACAGAGACATGTACCACAATTTTCATTGCAGCACTATTTACAATAGCCAGGACATGGAACCAACCCAAATGTCCATCGACAGATGAATGGATAAAGAAGATGTGGCACATATATACAATGGAATATTACTCAGCCATAGAAAGAAACAAAATTGAGTTGTTTGCAGTGAGGTGGATGGACCTAGAGTCTGTCATACAAAGTGAAGTAAGAAAGAGAAAAACAATTAACGTACACTAACACATATACATGAAATCTAAAAAAATATAAGAAAAGGTACTGATGAACCTAGTTGCAGGGCAGGAATAAAGAGGTAGACATAGAGAATGGACTTGAGGACATGGGGTGGGAGGGTGAAGCTGGGGCAAAATGAGAGTAGCATCGACATATATACACTACCAAATGTAAAACAGTTGGCTGGTGGGAAGCAGCAGCATAACACAGGGAGATTGGCTCAGTTCTTTGCGATGACCTAGAGGGGTGGAATAGGGAGGATGGGAGGGTGGCTCAAGAGGGAGGGGATATGGGGACATGTGTATGCATATGGCTGATTCGCTTTGTTGTGCAACAGAAACTAACACAGTATTGTGAAGCAATTATACTCCAATAAAGATCTATTAAATTTTTTTAAAAAGTGAAAAAACAAAAAACCCACAGTAATCCTAGCCAAAACTCTTAAACTTTACACTTACAAGGGGTGAATTTTATTTGTGAAAATTATTCTGCAATAAAACTTGGGGAAAAAAGAAGATAACTATAGTTTGAAAGGTAAGCAATCAAGTAGGGGGAAATTTACCCAAATAGAACAAAGACTTAATAAGTTTGCTATAGCACCAACCAAAGCTAGTCAATCATATAACCATGATGCAGCAATTCCAGTCCTGTGTATTTATCCAGAAATGAGTGCTTATATCTGCCAAAAGACATATAAAGAATGTTCATAGCCGCCTTATTCATAATAATAGCTCCAAACTGCAAAAAACCCAAATGTCTATCAACAATAGGATGAGTAAATAAATTGTGGTATATCCATACAGTAGAAAATAACACAGCAATGAAAAAGAATAAATGATATTCGCAACATGGATGAATCTCCCAAACACAATGATGAATGAAAGAAGCCTGACACAACAGTACACACAGGGTGTTTCCATTTATAAGAAGTATAATACAGGCTAAACTTATCTATGATGATAGCAATTAGAATATTTGGGAGTGGTGACTGCTGCCTGGGAGGAGATATGGGGGAGCTTCTGGGTGCTAAAAATGTTCTATATCTTTATGCACCCAAATGTTCAGAGCAGCACTATTTACAACAGCCAAGATATGGAAGCAACCTAAGTTTCTATCAACAGATGAATGAATAAAGAAGATGTGGGGTGTGTGTGTGTGTGTGTGTTTGTGTATAATGGAATACTACTCAGACATAAAAAAGAATGAAATTTTGCCATTTGCAACAATATGCATGGACTTGGAGGGTATCATGCTTAGTGAAATGTATCAGACAGAGAAAGACAAATACTGTATGTTATAACTTATATATGGAATCTAAAAAATAAAACAAACTAGTGAATATAACAAAAAAGAAACAGACTCAGAGATATAGAGAACAAACTAGTGGTTACTGGTGGGGAGAGGGATGAGGGGAGAGGCAAGATAGGGGTAGGGGATTAAGAGGTACAAACTACTATATATAAAATAAATAAGCTAAAAAATAAATAAATAAGCTACAAAGATATATTGTAGAGCACAGAGAATATAGCCAATATTTTATAATAACTATAAATGGAGTATAACCTTTAAAAATTGTGAATTACTGTGTTGTACATGTGAAACTTATATAATGTTATAAATCAACGATAGCACACACAAATGTTCTAATATCTTGATCTGGGTGGTTGTTACATGGGTGTGTGTACATACATAAAGATTCGTTGGACTGTACACTAAGATTTGTTTACTTTCCTGTATGTAAACTACACCTCAAAAAAAAAAAATCTGAATGAATGAAATGGGCAAAGGACTTGAGATCACAAAAGAAATCAACTGACATAACTCTCATGGACACATAGATGTACATTCCATCTGAGTAATCAGACAAATGCAAATGAAAGTTATTTTTAAGTTAAAATACCTATAGCTGAGCAAGATAGGAAGTTATGAGGAAGATGCTGAGATGAAGATTTACATGCAAATGATTATCAAGGAAGTTCTTAAATGAGAAGCCAGTAAGGGAGTGGAGGTAGTGGAATAGGGGAGGGGAGCTCTGGAGTGTAAATGACACTGCATGGTTTACTCTGTCTCAAGGTAAGTGATCTGGGCTTTCACACTCCTCTGTTAGTCAGAAGTTGACTACCTGCTGCCCTGGGGTGAGGGGACAGAACATCAACTCCCCCCATCCCACCCCATTTCTGGCTCCCAGTGCATCCTGCCTAAGGGGCTCCTGTAGCCCAAAGGTAGTTCTCTGAAGAAGGCTGCCAGAAGTTACATTAAAGTTAATTGTGTAGAAGCTGGGGGAATGGGCAGATACAAAAGAGGAATCCAGGGAATCTAGGTGGAGTGTTGGTGGTATTTCAACAATTGTCTTGATGTCAGGTTAGGGGGTTAGCAGCCTGAGGTATCATCTTGCGTGAGATTGAAATGACCAATTATGACCAGTTGAGCAAGTAGATGAATACAGCCGGGAATGAATGAATGGTCTTTCCTCAGACTACTCTTTCCAATTAACTTCCCATACTCTTTTCTTAAAATTTATTTATTTTATTTCTTTATTTTTGGCTGCATTGGATCTTCGTTGCTGCATACGGGCTTTGTCTAGTTGCGGTGAGCGGGGACTACTCTTCGTCGCGGTGCGCGGGCTTCTCGTTGCTGTGGCTTCTCTTATTGCAGAGCACAGGCTCTAGGTGCGCGGGCTTCAGTAGTTGTGGCACGTGGGCTCAGTAGTTGTGGCTCGCGGGCTCTAGAACACAGGCTCAGTAGTTGTGGTGCACAGGCTTAGTTGCTCCACGGCATGTGGGATCTTCCTGGGCCAGGGCTCGAATCCATGTCCCCTGCGTTGGCAGGCAGATTCTTAACCACTGCACCACCAGGGAAGCCCCTAAACTTCTCATACTTCTAATATAAAATAGGTGATTTGTTGCCAGGATTAGCCAAAGGGAGACAGATGTAGGAGATTTATAGGCAAAGAGGTAAGGAGTTGATTTGTTCAGAAAACTTTCAGATCCCATTGAAATCTTAGAATTTGACAAGTCACGTATGTGCCGCTTGGGTTCTGAAATTCTGTGTTTATTTTCTCTGGCAGGTCTGTTTGGTCAGCCTCCAGTCTTGTCCTACCTTGTGTGGTCACATACAGCCCCCCTCTTTGCTAGAGTACGTTGCAGTTTAAGATATTTGACCTTAATGACATCCTGTGAGGCAGCAGGGCCAGTTGTTTCCCAAATGAGGAAAGTGAGGTTAGACCCTTTCTTCTCAAATTTAGTCACTTGCGAGAGAGTTATGTAAACTATTGTTTGGAGTGCCTGGAGGTGGGGACCAATCCCTGTTTTTGTTTTTGTTTTTTGTGGGGGGTGGGTACGCGGGCCTCTCACTGTTGTGGCCTCTCCCGCCGCGGAGCACAGGCTCTGGACGAGCAGGCTCAGCGGCCATGGCTCACGGGCCCAGCGGCTCCGCAGCATGTGGGATCTTCCCGGACCGGGGCACGAACCCACGTTCCCTGCATTGGCAGGCGGACTCTCAACCACTGCGCCACCAGGGAAGCCCCAATCCCTGTTTTTTAAAAAGCTCCCAAGGTGATCCTGAAGTACAGTCAGATTTGGGATCACAAGGATTAAGTGACCTTCCCAGGGTCCTGAAGAAAGTAAGAAAACACACCCAGGCCATTAATTTATTTTTTGTTCATCCACCCACCTATTTATTGAGCATTTACATTATAACAAGTATTCTGCTAAATACTGGGAATGCATCAGAGAAGACAGTTGTAATTCCCCTGGCCTCATAAAAGATCATGGTCTGGGGATGTCATTAGGGTATAAAGTGTGAGGAGCTGGGTATTGCATCATACAGTTCCCTGGATACCATTCAAAGTTGGGCAGACAAAGCCTGCAGTGAACTTGGGGATGAGACAGACATTGAACTAAGAATTCCAAATATGATAAACCTTATAAAATTAGAGCTTTAGTGTATTTAGGGAATGATAATGGCAATCATATTCACATACAGGAGAGTCACTGGTCATTTGGGGCCACTGGCACTGTCTTGTGAAGACAGTCGAAACTGCTAACTGGTTTTATATGTATATATACTCAAATGCTCTCTTTCATTCAAACATTACACAAGCCCATGGGTAGGCTGCCCCTGATCTTTTGATCTCAAATTCCACAAACCAGTTTAGACTCCCTACTGTGGGAATTTTTTTTTGTTTTTTTTAGTTAACTAAGCCAAAGACAATCCTGCAGAGAACTTGCCTAGAGTCCAAACAGATATACAATTCACCCGTTACTTCCCATCTTTTTCTAATGATTCAGTTGAGGACTGAAGGAGGTTTTTAAAAATAAGACAGGCAGACATATGGCATTTGGTGAAGTTGAGCACACAGGTTTTAAGGTTTTAAGGCCTTTAGACAAGCATTCTCCCAAAGCAAGTGTGAGCCATTTGTCTGAGTCCTGCAGCATAGCACCTGGTGAGGGCAACAGGATGGGATTTCTCTTGCATGAGGATTGGAGAATAAAGGCTTTCCTGGATCAGGGCAGCTCCATGGAGAGTCAAGGGAAGAGATGCAGCATGCTTTAGTTTTACACAGCAGCTGCCAACACGTAGACCATTTGCCCCATAAAGTTGGGCTCTCTTGGTGTTTAAAAATATAATCTATTTCTGCAAAGTATCCTTAGCATATTTTTAGCAAGCCTCAAGATAATTTTAAAGAATGATTTAGTCTTCCTAACACTATTCTTATAGACTATTGCTGTTCTGATTTATTGTCGGATTGTCTCTTTTTTCATTTTGTATTCATCAAATTCCTCATGACAATCATGTCAATTTCTTTAAATTCTTCTCCTTTTTCTTCCTCTTCGGCATCATTTATGATCTCACTTGGGGCAGGGGGTGGGGTGATTGGTACTAGGGAGTCAGTTAAGTTTTGGATTTCAAAGTATTTCCCTGAAGACAGTATAACATCAACAAAGCAAGTAATTAAACTGAGTAGGTGCTGACTGTGGATGAAGCCTATGCCAAGTTGTTAACACAGCAAGTCATTAAGCAAAGTGATTGCTAAACTCAATAAGGCAAGATTTGCCCTGGATAAGCTATCCTGGGATAATACCATAAACGAGTTGACTACATTAGGCAAACTTTCAACCAGGGAAAAGGTTGAAGACAAAAGATAACTTGGCACTAAACAACCTCTGGAGTTGGAGAACAAGAGGGGACCTCAAAAGATAATCAGGTCTAAGCCCTGTTCTTTTTTTTTTTTTTTTTTTTTTTACTTTTTATTGGAGTATAGTTGCTTTACCATGTTGTGTTAGTTTCTACTGTACAGCAAAGTGAATCAGCTATATGTGTACATATATCCCCTCTTTTCTGGATTTCCTTCCCATTTAGGTCACCACAGAGCACTGAGTAGAGTTCCCTGTGCTGCCCTGTTCTTAAATACACAATTAACTGACCCCTCTGGGCTGTATTCCTACCCACTCTAGTTTTCAAAGCTAAACAGAATAAACATGCAACTTATTTATTAAAAATAGTTTATTGCAATGTTTAATACTTTTAAATGATTCTTCCTTCTGTCCAAATGAAGGCTCTCCCTCATTTAAGATGTTTTCCTTGGTCAAATTTCTGGCCTCCTGAAAGGAATTGCTCATCACCTTTTTCATTAAAGGGATTAAACCTACAGGCTCTAGAGCCAGACTACCTTTACCCACAGTTAGTTCTTAACCTCTTCCTTAACTTGCCTGAGTTTCTTCATTGGTAAAATGAAAATACTACCAGTTACCTACCTCAGAGAGTTGCTGTGGGGATTAAATGAGATAATGTTTTTAAAGTTCTTGATTACTACTAGTATATGCTAAGTATTCAATAATGATAATAAAGTATATGCTAAGTATTCAATAACGATAATAATAATTGTTATTAAATGATTCCTATATTTGGAGGTGATAATTGAACCAATCTCTTAGTCTTCTAAGCATTAAAAAATTCAAATTCCCTTTAGAAAACTTCAAAATTGCCTCGCTTTTTTTCTGAACACTCAGTCTGAGGCTACTTAACATCATGGTTGATATCCCTACATATTCAAAAAACTAAGAACTTTACTATATTACACTATGTGTTTTTATAATGGTGACCTTGAATCTTTAAAGGAAATATTGCATGATATTCAGTATACTGAAATTCTTCTTACTTTGAGGAAGATGTCAACCACGATACATACTAGTTTTTCCTTTTTAAATCAACCCTTAAAAGAAAAATCAGCAATTAGCCATGTCCTGAGAAAAAAGTGACGAAAAGTAATAGACATGCTCTTTGCTCTTATAGTGCTTACAATCTGGAGGGAGAGGCAGATATTAATAAAACTGAGGGCCTAATTAATAAGTGCTATAAAGAAATTAAGCATGTTTCTGTGTGCCTATACTAAATAGAAGTCTGACCTCACCAGGTTTCCCTGAGGAAGTAACTCTAGAACTAAGACCTAATGACTCAGTAGGTGAGAACCTGGGACCAAGTGAATGGGGCAGTTAGGCTGTTAGGGGCAGCCGTAGGAGGGAGCTGTTTTGCCTGAAGTTGCCTGTGATGAGGGGTAGGTAGCAGGGAGAGCATCAGGAAAAAAGAGGATCAGAAAGAAAGGCAGCGTAGCTGGGGAGCTGACAGCAAGGGGGGGGAATACCACTAGATAAGGCCAGAGGAGACAGGCCAGTCCCTGCAGGACCTTACAGGCCTTGCTAAGGATTGCTGTCCTTATCTAAAAAGTCGTTGGAAATAACTGAAGATTTTAAGCAGATCTTATAGAACAAGATCTGACCTGCATTTTGCAAAGGTGACTATGACTACAGTGTGGGAAATGGACAGGTAAGGGGGCTGTAATGGTTGCAAGTAGATCATTTAGGAGACAACGGTAGAAGTGTAAGACGTATTGGTAACTTGAACAAGGGTCTTCAGAGTAGAGATGGGAAGAAATGGACTCATAAATATTTACAGGCAGGACATGGTGATGGGTAGATGTGGGGACTGAGAAGGAAGTAGGAGTTAGAATGACTCCTATGTTTCTGACATGAGTAATTGAAAGAATGAGGTACCACTTACTAAGATGGTGAACACTGTAAGAGAACCTAGTCTGGGTGTTAGATTATGAATTTTACCTCAGACATATTGAATTTTATATAATTAGAAGATTTCCAGTAAGCGTGGAATCCAAAAAAAAAAATGATGGCGAGTCCTGATGGACATTTCATACAACTATGGTTATCATGGTTCTTTAGTGACTGTGTTCCTGTCTGCTACATGTAGTATCTGTCTTTCTAGAATAGTTAGAACAAACCTTGCAAACTTTTCTGTAATGTATTGATAATGCCATAGGGTCTGGATCAGTCCAGTTAAAGATGTCAGATTGAACATAAGCACTCAAATCCCTTCCTTCCTTCACCCAGCTAAGAAAACAATAGAATAATTTTAATAAAACTCACAAGGACAAAGGGAATGCAATAGGAAACAACAGCAATAAAATTTAGAAACTAGGAAGTAGAGAGACAAGTACTAACTGAATTAGGATAGTCAATAAAGCTGAATCTTAAACTTGATGATAACCAACCCAATTTACAATACAGAGCCATAAAAAAAACTGGAGCAACAGATACTTTAGGAAGTGAGAATGAGGGTGGGGATTACAGCACAGGGGATTTAGTGGAAAGTCTTTTTAAGAAGCTGGTAGATCCCTAATTCCCTACTCCTATTCCTTGCAGGCAGGAGACTGCCTCTGCCTCATTCAGTATGAAACTGAAGGCTTATTCCCATGCTAAGAACTAATAGAGGGACTCTAGATTGAGATCGGGGAAAGGAAGAGGACTACTATATTGAATACCAGGGATTAAATGTAAATATTTAAATTGTGTGTTGAGACTTCCTCAATCTTTTTCCTCCACTTGGTTCCCAGAACACTGTTAGCCAGGCTTATGTTTTCTTGGCAAAAGGCTGGAAGAATTCTCTGGGTAATCTAATCAGCCTTAGAGAAAAGATACTGACATGGGTCCAGTATGTTGGCCTATGTTACATCATCCTGTAGTAAACTCAATGGAGAATCCCCTTCTGCATGCAGTGTATCCTCTTTTCAGTGCCCCATTCTTAAAATAAAACTAGGCAGCCAGTGATCATCAGATATGTGAGGAATGCCTATTAATGCAAGCTAAACACCAAAACAAACAGAAGAAAGCGACTTGAAGGAAACAAGGTCTGCCAAGAGAAAATTTAGAAAACAAACTATCTTGTCTTCAGAGAGATAAGAAAAGATATGAAACAATAACAGGTTAGCTATAAAAGGAATAGTCAGTAAACTCAAAAGGAACTTAGATATTAAAAACATGACATAGAAATGAGAAATTCAATATAAGGGCTAAAAGATAAAGTTAAGGCAATCTCCCAAGAAATAGAGTAAAAGACTAGCATATGGATAGTAGGAAAGAAAAGATGAAAATTAAAGGAGTTGTATAGGAGGTCCAATATCTAATAATAGGATTACTAAAAGAAAAGAACAGAGGATAGTAAATCATAACAAAAAAATTAATGAAAATATCCTACAATCTCAGTTTCCAGAGTGAAGGGCCCACCAACTGCCCAGAACAATGGGTAAAAATAGATGCCCACCTGAGAATCTTTTTTTTTTTTTTGCGGTACACGGGCCTCTCACTGTTGTGGCCTCTCCCCTTGCGGAGCACAGGCTCCGGACGCGCAGGCTCAGCGGCCATGGCTCATGGGCCCAGCCGCTCTGCAGCATGTGGGATCTTCCCGGACCGGGGCACGAACCCGTGTCCCCTGCATCAGCAGGCGGACTCTCAACCACTGCGCCACCAGGGAAGCCCTCACCTGAGAATCTTATGATAAACTTTCATTGACATAAGCTAGCGCCTATAATAGTGCCTGGCACATAGTAGGAACACAATAAATTTGTATTGAAGAATAAACAAAAAATCCAGAACAAAGAGGGACAAGGAATTCTGACAACTGAATATTAGATATAATGAAAATCACAGTATGACGACTGTCTTAGTCTGTTCAGGCTGCTGTAACAAAACACCACAGACTGGGTTGCTTGTAAATAACAGAAATTTATTGCTTACTGTTCTGGAGGCTGGAAAGTCCAAGATTAAGGCACTGGAAGGTTTAGTGTCTGGTGAGCGCCCACTTTCTGGTTCATAGATGACACCTTTTTGCTATAACCTCACATGGCAGAAGGGGCAAGGGATCTCTTTTATAAGGGCAGTACTTCCAGTCTTGAGGGCTCTACCATCAAGACCTAATCACTTCCTAAAGGCCCCACTTCCAAATATCATCACCTTGGGAATTAAGTTTCAACATATGAATTTTGGAGAGGCACAATCATTCAGTCCACAGCAGACTACATAGAGAGAACAGGCAGAGGGGAAGAGAGCTCATGATGGGAGTGGGGAATGAGGGAGACAGAGGGCTAAATCCTCATCTTCTAGAGTGGAATGACAATAGAGAATGTCTAAAATGTAAAACCCACAAGAATTAAAACAAGTTGTTTAGCAATATGGAGGTAAATACCTTAAGAATCAGCTGTTTAGGGCTTCCCTGGTGGTGCAGTGATTAAGAATCCACCTGCCAATGCAGGGGACACGGGTTCGAGCCCTGGTCCCGGAAGATCCCACATGGCGCGGAGCAACTAAGTCCGTGTGCCACAACTACTGAGCGTGCGCTCTAGAGCCTGTGAGCCACAACTACTGAGCCCACGTGCCACAACTACTGAAGCCCACACACCTAGAGCCCGTGCTCTGCAACAAGAGAAGCCACAGCAATGAGAAGCCATGCACCGCCATGAAGAGTAGCCCCCGCTCTCCACAACTAGAGAAAGCCCGCGCACAGTAACGAAGAACCAAAGCAGCCAAAAATAAATAAATTAATTTTAATAATAATAAAAAGAAAGAATCAGCTGTTTAGGTAAGGAATGAAAATAATTACCTCTAGATTGTGAGAAATGGGATAGGGAGGTAGGGACTAGAGACCATTGTTTTCAAAAAAACCTTGAAGAACTCTGATTCTTTAAATTATGTGTATGTGTTGGGACTTCCCTGGTGGTCCAGTGGTTAGGACTCCGCGCTCCCAATGCAGGGGGCCCGGGTTTGATCCCTGGTCAGGGAACTAGATCCCACACACCACAACTAAAGATCCCACACACAGCAACAGAGATGCCACGTACTGCAACTAAGACCCGGAACAGCCAAATAAATAAATAAATATTAAATAAAAATTATGTGTATGTGTAACTTTAGTAAAAATAAAATATAAATTAGACAAATCAGGCCCTGGAAGTGTACTGCTTGGGTATGTTCCAGTTCCTCACACTTATTAATAGCATGATGTTGGGTAAATTATTTAATTTCCTTGACCGTCAGTTTCTTCATGTGAAAAATGAAAATAGCAATTGTACCTATTCTGTAGAGTAGTTGAGAGGATTAAATTAAGTAAAGCTTGTAAAGCTTAATCTAGCCCCATGCCTGGTCTACATTCTGGCATTTGGGGACTTCCTTTTGCTTTGCTTCTTGCCAATCGTGCTTATTTTATTCGCTCAGTTTTTCCTTGGATTACCATACTACCATCACATTTCAGATAAGATTGGCTTCTCAGATATTATACCCAGTTCATTTTGCTTGGAATTCTGAGTGCTCTCAAATACATTGAAAGATTTTACCAATATCTCGCTAAGAGTCAAAAGCATGTATGGCATGATCACATCCTCATGAATATGAGGAATTCTTCCAGCATATATCTGGAATGCATTCACCATGCATTTACTCATAACCTGCGTTTTTTTCTTTCTTCTTCTTTTTTTTTTTTTTTTTTTTCAGTATGATGGACACATGGTACTCTATAAAATCAGGGGAAAAATGGACTTATTTTAAAAACAACTCTTCTGTCATAAGTTTACAATTTCATGTGACTTTCTCACCTATTATGTGTGAATTTTACTAGTTTGACTCTGTAAGAGCTAAATTATTTCCAAGTTCCTAGTGGCACATCCTTGTTCCTACCCACCAAAGCAATATTCACAGCCTGTCTGGAGCATAAATTAACTCCAATTTGCCAATATAAAATTGAGGCTCACTGGCTTGTCTGAAAACCACCACCAGAAAGGGGGAGGGTGAAGACTCAAGTTCAAGTTTTCTCATTCGAAGCTAAGTGTTCTTTCTACCATATGAATTGAGTGCCTATCAATAAGTGACTTAATCTCTCTGGTCTCAAATTCATGACATGAAGGTATGAAGTAGATGACCTTTAAGTTCCTACCAGCTCTAACATTCCATGAATTGCTGAGGTATATGACAAGAGTTAGTCTGTATCATTAACAATATTTATTTCTGCCCTATAGGGACTGTGGATTCCACTAAGTGCCCAAAAGTCCATATGATTATGAAGTCTAGGTTACTTATGTGCGATTTTCACTCCCTGTCTTATTCATATATACCAAGGTACAAAGTAGCTTTGGGTTTTATTTTCACATTTGCAATCACTTGGGAATTTTATCAAGGCTGAGCAAGAGATTTGGAAACTCGTAATGCATTTCCGAAGAAGCTGCAAGGGTTGTGAAATTCACAGGGCTCTAACCTTCCTGAGATAATGGGAGCTGACTGGACAAGACAGCTCATTTCCAGTAATGTTCCTGGGTAATTCTCTGGAAATAATGGAGAGGGCATGGTAATTGCAGCCCAGTTTTATGCTTTCAGTTAGGGCTTCTACGCAGTAGAACACCCACAGGATTTTTTTCTCCCTCTGTCCCAGACATTCACTCAGCAAGCTACACTTGGAGCCAGGAGAGGCCATAAATAATACAGCCCAGCCCAGTTCCCTGTGGGAACTCAAAAGATTAAAAAACTAAGTTAATGCCAGCGACTGGATACAGATCAAAGAGATAGAGTGAGATGCCTTTTGTTTAACTCTTGGCTTAACCTTGTGATTAGCTGCGTGACCCACTTTTTTAGGCATTCCACTCCACTTGCCCACCCCTCACAACAATTAGTCAGAGGTCTTCCTCAGTTTGAGTGGTTCTAGGCCTTGATAAATTATGTCTCTGTGAGAGACAGTCTTCAGTCTGTGCTTAAAGACCCACAATCAACTCTTAAGAAAATTATTTTGAAAAAGAAATTGCTATGAAATGAAACGGTTCTTAGAGCTGATTGGGACTAAAGGCATAGTCCCAAATACCCTTCATAAGTACCCATAAGCAACTTCTGAAGATGGTCTAATGCATTGAATAGAAGTTACTGATCTTTGAGCATGTCAATACCTAATGAACCATCAAGTAAAGTTAATTATTATAACAATGCAGAGTCAAAAAGTCCATCCTGGCTTTTGCTTTTCCCATGTATTCATAAGGGAATGGGGGTTAAAACTGGGAAGGGGCAATGGTGGTGATTATATTCCAGAGACTACTCCAAGGCAAACTGAACTTTTACTGTGTATCAGTGCCTCCCTGTCAGTGGCAGTCTGTCTCCACCTAACAACGCATCCATAGAGCTCTCCCATTAAGATGTCCTGTAAAGAATACGATAAAATCATGCAAAATGATGTATGAAACCTGGTTCCGTTTACAGTGTTCCCTCTTGCAGGGATATTTTCATTTTAATAGCTCTTAGGACAAATGAGCGAGTCTGGGATCAGGGTTTACTTCGGGGGAGGGACTAGAAGGGGAAGGAATGAGCTTCTTGCTTAAATCTGCAATGGACTGAACTTGAAAACAAGAATGCATGTAAAGCTCTTAGCATAGTGGTTGGCACATAGTGAATGCTCAATAAATGTTAGCTAGTATTTTTACTGTAATTTTATCATATAGATCTTATCACTTAGCTCCTATCACCTAGGGCATTGACTGCACATTCATTGATAAGGGGGTGATATAATCCACATTAAATAAACTGTTTGGGCCTTGCTCAGAGTCTGTTGGCTTCTGCTCTGGGCTGGTAACTAGAAAACAATGCCGTTAGCTTTCTTTACGCTTGCTAATGGGATCCTGTGAAATAGCCGGGGGGGTTACAGTTTTACAAACTCTGACAGGAAAACTTTTCAAAGTTTTGGACACATACAAGCTTCCCCAGAAGGGCCACAAACCTAGAGACTTTGCTGAGTTGTCAGCTTGAACTGAAAGGTTTCTGAGGCCAGTAAGTCAGTTGCTGTGCTGATGAACAAGGCCGGAAAACTGCCTGGCATGTGTGTCTCAACTTCCTGGTGTTGTTCTCAACTTGTTTCATAGGCAGTCAATGGTGTTATTATTTTGTGTGTGTGTGTCTCCCAGTTACTAGTTCTGGCAATATAAGTGAAGCTCTAAGAAAATGATTGTTCTTAGCCAGGCAACAGAGTTTTGGTGTAAGTTAGTATGTGAAATATACAATTTGGAAGTAGTTTCAGTCTATGACATGAATGAGTCTTTTATATCAAACAAACAAGAGATTAAAGTGTTTTAGTGAGCATTCCCGGTGCAAAAATTGTTCATCAAGTGAAAATGAAATTTTGGTGAAAGATGAAAAGGCAGAAATTTATTCAATAGATATCTTCCCACACGTGAGAAATGACATATGTCTCGGCTTACACATTGCAGCATTGTTTGTAATATCAAAAGACTGGAAGTAACTCAAATGTCCATCAATAGGGTATTAATCAAATAAATTACAGTACATCCATCAATGGAATATTATGAAGACCTATAAAAGAATGAGCAAGATATGTATCACATAAAAAGATCACCAAAATATATTATAAAGGAAAAAAAGCAATGGGAAGAATATTGTAAAAAGAGGTGGAGGGGGCTTCCCTGGTGGCGCAGTGGTTGAGAGTCCGCCTGCCGATGCAGGGGACACGGATTCGTGTCCCGGTCTGGGAAGATCCCACATGCCGCAGAGCGGCTGGGCCTGTGAGCCATGGCCACTGAGCCTGCGCGTCCGGAGCCTGTGCTCCGCAACGGGAGAGGCCACAACAGTGAGAGGCCCACGTACTGCAAAAAAAAAAAAAAAAAAAAGAGGTGGAGGGAAACAATATATATACATATTTACTTATAAAGGCACAGGCTATCTCTGGAATGATGCAGAAGAAAATGGAAACGTTGGTGGTAGAGGGGAATGGGAAACTGGGTGACTGGGGAACAGAGATAGGAAAGAGGTCTCACTAGAGACAATTTACCTTGAAAATTTTAAATCGTGTGAACATGTTATTTTCCCAAAAATAAATTAGAGTAATTTTTTATTTAAAAAGGAATAAAAGAAAAGGCAGTAATTTGTAGGGTGTGATTCTGTACATAGGAAATGACATGTCTATCAATGGAACAGGAAGAAAGCCAAAAAACTATTAATATATGAAATTTTTCTGTTTTTCTCAATTTTGCAAATTTCAAAAGTTTCTAGAAATACCCTTTAGAAATGTCAAGCAATGACATTGTATGATGAAAATTTTTGGTCATTTATGATCAGTTAAATCTGTGTGTCAAATGGGAGAATAATAATGACAACTGTACTGTTTAATTAGGATTGTATATTTTTATGCTATGTCTTAAAAGACCCTTCATCACAAAATCATGTTTATTGTAGTGAATATGGTGACTGGTCTGTCAACATACACTTGACTCCACCTTTAAGATTAGCTGTCATATTGGGTGGCCAGTGGTGGCCAAGATTAGTTTAAACCCATCACCATAACCCCATCTCCTTTACCAATGTTTAGTTGGTTCAGGGATGGGCAGCCTAAACCAAACTTGAAAAGTTTTTCTGTATGTATTAGTTTTCTATTTCTAGTCTACTAATTTATTGTTAGGTTATGTTTTTATAGCAACTATATTATTTAATGTTTTTCTTCATACATGTTTTCAGTGATCATGGTACCCAGAGAATGGTCTCTGTAATGGAATCCCTTGATGGACAATAGGTCAGGGCAAGTGGAATTGACTCATTTTATAAAATACTTCCTCCAGGATGGGGCAGAGTCAGCAGATCCCCCAGCACCTGCCCAGTAGTACAGCTCTCCAAGTGTCTGCCCAACACTGAACCTCTCTCCCTGGGACAGAACTGCATATTGATTGACAAAGGTTCTAGTCCAGAGGTTGGCACAGTTTTTCTGAAAAAGGTCAGATAGTAAATATTTTGGGCTCTGCAGACCGTGTGGTCTCTGTCACAACTGCTCAACACTGTCCTTGCTTGGAAGCAGCCATTGGCAAGGGGTGTGGCACCATTCCAGCACCTTTTCATTTACCAAAACGAGTTTGGGGTCATAGCTTGCTGACCCCTGTTCTATTCTTTTTTATTTTTATTTTTTTAATTCAATCTCCAAGCAGAAAATTCCATTTGGGGGATGATATCCAGGATAGGTTACATTTCATTAGAGTTATTTCTATGTTGTGATGTGATAACCTGGCCTCCTATATTGGGTGGTAGAGACACAAACTCTGGAGTCAGAGAAGCTAGGTTGGAATTTCAGTTCTGCTCTGCACTGTGTGGCCTGGAGCCTCTCTCTCCTACCTTTACTTTCCCATCTATGGACTGTGGATCAGAGTCCTATTTTAGAGGGGGTGTTGTAATGATTAAATGAAAGTGTATGTTAACCACCTGACACAAAGAAAATAATCAAAAAATATTAGTTTCCCTTCCACCTCCACAAAAACACATGCGAACCGGGCAATACCCCATCTCATTCGCATATATTTGCAAACCCTCTCTTAGATGGCTAATGGTGGAAATTAAAAATCAGTTCTAATTACCTTTAGTTTCAGACGATGCTATTTTTTAAAAATCTGTCCTTAGGAATCCATTTTGCATGTTAACAGCCAATCACGACATATCATCAAAGCATTCACGCAAAGGGCTTAATTCTGATAATTCTGATAACTCCCTAGGGAAGTGAAGGAAAGCTATAAAATCTACTATCAGATTTTTTTTTTTTTGCAGTACGCGGGCCTCTCACTGTTGCTGCTTCTCCTGTTGCGGAGCACAGGCTCTGGACGCGCAGGCTCAGCGGCCATGGCTCACGGGCCCATACGCTCCGCGGCACGTGGGATCTTCCCAGACCGGGGCATGAACCCAAGTGCCCTGTATCGGCAGGCGGACTCTCAACCACTGTGCCACCAGGGAAGCCCTGTACTATCAGATTTTAAAGGGTCACTACTCAAAAGAGATCTTGTGAAAAGACTAACAATTTAGATTTTATTTGATGTTTGCTATGACCATGACTAGGCTTTTTAGAACTGGTTTTATGATAAAATTTCTTACGGAATTCACTTTCAGTGCCATAAGCAGTGGATTGTAAAAACAATACTTCTTGAAATTATTCCCCTCTGATAAGTTTAATTTGAAAAATATACATGCATATATGAGGCAATAGTAATAGGAAGTACTTTCATAGCAGGAGAGCAAGTCTGTGTGTTTATTTACTTGTATAAACATACTCAGAAACCACAACATTGAGTATATTTATCACATGCTTTTTTAGTTGGGGAAGATTTAAGTCCTCCCATAATTAAAAAAGAAAAGTTAAAAAAATTTGCTTCCTCACTAGGGAAATGATTAGAATCAATGCTAACATGGCTATTTAACATCTATAAAGCAACAATATCATCAAAGAAATAATGTAGGGCAAAAGCACTATAATTTTGGAAAATAATAAGCATCCCAATAGGTAAGAGATGTTATTGTTTCAAGCATGAGAATTGAGAATAGGGTATCTTGGTCAAGGAGCTTTGTCCTTGACTTCTGGAATCAGAACTCTTCAATGCGTGACTCAATGCATTTGTTTCTTTGTTCATTCATTCACCAAATAAGCATTTATTAAAAAATTACCATTTGTGAAGTACTATGCTAGGTACTAGGAACATAATTCATTTCAGAGACAGATGCATAAGGAGTTGATTACAATATGTTTTATAAGTGTTACTACAGAAACATAGACCAATAGCTAAAAGAGCAGGGCAGAGGGAATAATTCATTTAAAAGCCGGTAGACAAGAGTGTGGGGAGAGAAACGGTCAGAGACACTTCATAGAGAATGCAAACAGCATCCAGCCGAGGTATTTTTTTGAGGATGAAAAAACCAGAAATTCTAGACAGAGTGAAGTACATGATGAAAATTTCAAAAGCATAAAAGTCCACTTAGCCTCTGAGTACAGTTGTGAGTGGTTTGATATGACTGGAAAGTGGCTCCATGTGGTGGTGGGAGGGGTGGGTTGGTCCATGCTATGTTACAAATCTGGGTCCTTCAACCAGTTGGCCAGTGATCCCTTGGTCACCATACTAATTTCCTCTCTAAAGCCTATGCTTTGAATGGCTGAAATCCCAGGTATATTAGTGAGGAAGTTTCAGGTTACGAGGAGCACAGTCATGCCTCCAATGTTGGGTGATGGGAATTTACTATATGACGATACAAGAGGAAATTAGGAGGCAATTATGGGAAGTCATTTTAATAGAGCAATCAGGCCTCATGAAGAGCACTGTTTATTGGTCTCTGGGATCATCTAGGAATTCTCATGCCCCAAAAGGAATACCGGGGTGGTCATCACATAGAAGGATGTTTGTTCTTCCTGCACAAGATGTCCTTCTATTCATTTGATTTGGCTTCTTTGTTCTCTGCTTCTTCCTCCTGCTGTTGCTTCTGCCCTCTGGCTACTTCTCAGTTTACTTAACTCATGGATTCTATTTATTCATTGCTTCCACTAACTCATGGAGTCTGCTTAGTCTCTGTTTAGTTTCCTGGCTCATATTCTGCTTTGCTTCATGCATATCTCTCTGTGTGCTTTTATGTAGAAAAGAGTTAACAACAGGTCCAACACTGCTATCTTTCTAAGATAGAAAGATCTGCTTGCAAGTTTGGCCCTTGACTTCCATCTGAGAATTTAGGTTTCAGTAGGGTTCTGACCATTTGCTAAATGATAAGCATGGCTCACTGTGCCTAAACTGTTTGTACAAACAATATGGTTTATGCTAAAAACCTGCTTTCCTTCTGACAGTCGGCAATTTGATATGTGCTAGGAAGAGGGTACCTATGTGACCAATCCTCAGTAAAAAACCTTGGGCACTGAGTCTGTAATGAGCTCCCTAGTAGACAGCATTTCATACCTGTTGTCACAATCTGTTGCTGGAGGGATTAAGCACCTCCTGTGTGAGTCTACTGGAAGAGGACTCTTGGAGGCTTGCTTCCTCCAGACTTTGCCCTATACACCTTTTCCCTTTGCTGATTTTGCTCTGTATCCTGTTGATGTCATAGCCTTAAGCATGACTATAAGCTGAGTCCTGTGAGTCCTCCTAGCAAATCGCTGAACCTGGGGTGATCTTGAGGAACCTTGACACATCTTTGCTTTTAGATTCCTGAAGAAAGAGTATCTTACTGACAATCCACTACTTGGTCCTTATTATGGTCTGGCCTCTGGCTATCTCTTCATCCTCATCTCCTACCACTCCTCTACTCCTTGTTCTAGTTATGCCTTGCTGTTCCTCAAACATTCTAAGCATGCTTCTGCTTCAAGGCCTTTGTACTTACTGTTCCCTCTGCCTGTGCAGATATCTGCATGGCTGTCTTCATTCATGTCCTACCTACCTAAAATAGCTATCCTCTCCTGCTCACATTTCTTAACTGTCTACCCCTTCATCTAGATGAATTGTTCATATTAGTTATCAATTTTTTACTTTATACTGTTTGTTTATTGCCTATCTTTCCAAACTAGAGTATAACTAAATGAAGGCAGTGACTGTCTGTTTTGTTCTCTGCTCTATTTTTAGTAGCTAGAAAGGTGCTTGGCGCATAGAAAAGACTCAATAAATAAATATGTTTGCAGAAGGAATGAATTAATAACGCATATCTGTTGGGCATATTTCTCATACCAGGCCACATTATATGCCCATGGGCAGCATACTGATGTCTGGCTTTAAGCTGAGCACTGTGGCAGAGACTGCTGATTATCCATCAGTATCTACTCTTTCCTTCTTCTGTAGTAATAGAACCCCTAATTTTTGGCTGGGCACAGAGCTATCAGAAATAAAGAGTACAGTTCCCAATTCCCTGTGCTGATAGGTATAGCTTTGTAACTAAGTGCAGGCCAATGGGATATGAGTGGAATTCAGATGTACAACATCTAGGAAGTATCATTATAAGAGTGGATTCTATTTTTCCCCCTCCCTTTTTTCCTTCCTGCTGGGTGAAATAGACTGTAATATTTGGAGTTTTGGCAGCCATCTTGGATCATGAGGCAACCTTGGTGATGGAAGGTACAGTCAATGGAGCAAAACAAGAAAGAAGAGGCCGGAGAATGTGGGGGCTAATACCAATTCTGAAGAACCTACCTCTTGACTTTGACAAGAATCAGAAATAAACTTCTGCTTTAAGTCCAGCCATGTGGGGTTTTCTCTCACTTGAAGTTGGCTCTAATCCTAACTAATACAAGCATTAATCTCCAGTCTGACTTCTTGAAGCCAGGTGGAGAGTTGCAAAGTACAAAGCATGATACCATATGAATTATTCCCTTTTTTAAAAGGAAGTTGTGGGCATGATAGGAAGGCCAACACGCAGAATGTCATCCTGTAGGAAATGTCAGCTGTGGAAAAGCATTATGGTAATGCCCCCCAGTGAATCACACCTTCCTGTGTCCACATATTTTTTTGCAATGTGATGTTGCTATTCCTTCCATGAAGAGGCAGAGCCTATCTCTCCACCCCCCTGAATCTGGGTTGGCCTTGTGACTGACTTGGACCAACAGGATGTGATAGAAGTAACATAACGCCCGTTCCAGAGTCTAATCTGCAAAAGACTTTGCAGCTTCCACTTTTGCCACCTGGGATCCTGAGATCACCAAGCTCTGAAGCCCCGTGTAGTTTACCAGAGGATGTGAAACCTTGTGGAGGGAAACAGAAGCACCCCAGTGCAAAGCCAGCACCAGCTGGCACACATGTGAATGAGGCCACAAGAGTGACTGCAGGCAAGGCAATCAGAAGTCACACCCAGATGGCCAGTCTACAGAATTGTGAAAATGAAATAATTGCTGTTTTAATTCACTAAATTTTGACGAGGTTTGTGATGCAGCAATAAGTACATGAAAACCTAAGTGAATATCTGTTTCTTGCTTCAGAAAGAGCCTACAACAAAGGCAAATATAAGTGAAAACCACTTAAGTTTGGTAACTTTTAAATTTTTTTTGGCCACGCTTCACAGCTTGCGGGATCTTAGTTCCCCGACCAGGGATCAAACCCTGGCCTCGGCAGTGAAAGTGCCGAGTCCTAACCACTGGACCACCAGGGAATTCCCAAGTTTGGTAACTTTTAAAGAGAAATATGAATGTTAGATGAGAAATTGGTAGAACTGGGTATGATTCTCTTTTCATTAACTAGTTTTATGACCTAGAAAAAGTTGCTTAGCCTCTTGGTGGCTCATTTTTCTCAGGTGTAATACGAAGCCCACCCCATGCTCACTCACTCATTCATTCACAAAACACTCATTACCCCTGATTGTCGGGAGATACTGTCATGAGAAGTGAAGTGATAGGAGACTTTGACTTTCTACTCACACATTTCTGTATGATTTGATTTAAAAAATATTATATTACTTTTATAATCAACAAAGATCATAAAGGTGGTATGGGCTGAATTTTGCCCCCCAAAATTGATATGCTGAAGCCCTAATCCCCAGTAACTCAGAATGTGACTGTTTTTGAAGACAGGTCCTTTAAAGAGACAAGTTAAAATGTGTTTTTTAGGGTCCTAATCCAATCTGACTGGTACAAAGCATGATATTAACCCAATCTGACCAGTGTCCTTATAAGAAAGAAAATTTGGATGTACAGACACCAGGGATCCATGTGCACAGAGGAAAGACCATCTGAGGACACAGTGAGAAGGTAGCCATCTGGAAGCCAAGGAGAAAGGCCTCAGAAGAAACAAATCCTGCTGACATTTTGATCTTGGGTTTATAGACTCTATAACTGTGAGAAAATAAATTTCTGCTGTTTAAACCACCCAGTCTGTAGTATTTTGTTAGGGTAGCCCTAGCAAATTAATACAGATGTTTTCATCTTGAAAAAGAACTAGTACCTTCAATGAGCAGATGGTCTTTATTCTTTTTTTTTTTTTTTTTTTTTTCATTTAGCGGGCCTCACTGTTGCGGCCTCCCCGGTGGAGCTCCGGACACGCAGGCTCAGTGGCCATGGCTCACGGGCCCAGCCGCTCCGCGGCATGCGGGATCTTCCCGGACCGGGGCACGAACCCGCGTCCCCTGCATCGGCAGGCGGACTCTCAACCACTGCACCATCAGGGAAGCCCTGGTCCTTATTCTTGAGGTGATCATGCTCAAGTTGGAGGAGAGAGACAGTAACTTTTGATACAATGCAATGTGATAAATGCTGCAGTAGAACCGTGTAAAGAATACTATGGGAGTCCAGACGAGGGGGACCTTACTGGTGATGGAGAGGGAGAGGATGGTGGGTCCAGTGCGGAGAGTTTAAGAAACCTATTCTGGAGGTGAGATGCCACCTTCAATGTTGAAGGAGGAGTAGGGACTCTACTCCTAACTACTGACCTTTCTGCTGACCCTCTGTGCTTGGTCTCAGCAATGTGGTGCATTAGTCTCAGATAAGGATTTCAAGAATCAGTAAAATTTCAACAAACACACACACAGAAGTTGGGGAGTGGGTATACTGATAGTAGTTTTGCCAATGTTCTATTTTACTTTTTTTTTTAAAGGACATTTAAAATGCTGTGCATAGAAAATTTTAAAAAGACAAAAAAAGACAAAAAAATGGCTATGCATATCATTAAAGATATGTTAACATTATCTCATAATAAAGGACAATCTCTTACGTTGAATACATTTAGCTTTAAGTTTCTTCCACTGTCCTTGGTTTTTGCACTGCACGTGCATTAGTAGTAGTAGACCAGCATTTGATGGCAACTAGAGTTTCAGACAACTTTTATTACTCAGGTTATGAAAACAATAATTTCTTTATGTGGCAGAAACTAGTTTTTCTCCAAAATCCATACTTCCCTTCTTCCATAGAAATAGAAGTTACACTAGGTACATGGCTACTCAGCTAAAGACTACAGCTTCATCCTCTTTCCACAGTTAGATGTGATTATGTGGCTAAGTTTTGGCTGATGGGATGTAAGTAGAAGTAATGGGTAAATTGAAGTTATATGTAATTTCTGGATCATCTCTACATTAAAAGATAAGTGACTTGCCTTGAAGTGCCTCTCTTTTCCCTTTCCTCAGGCTGGAACACTGAATATCCCCACAACCTAACTCTGACCATGAAGCAATAAATGAAAGGAATATGGGGCCTTGAATGACTCTGTGGAGTAGAGACTCCCTGCCAAGCTGGACTGTTCACCTTACTGTAACATGGGAAAACATGTTATTTAAGCCTCTGCATATAGATGTATACTTTCTGGTGTCTCTTTTTGGGGACAGCTTAGTCTTTACCCAAATAAGCAAGTCCTGCTTTCTCTTGCTTTTATAGTGATATTTGCCTTCCAACTTCCCCTTCAGAAGTCCCATGCTACTCCTATATATCCCATCCACATGGGATACAGAAACTACTAGATCACCAGAGACAGACATTTACATAATAGTTTCCTACTGAAGTGTGGAATTCCCCCAAAGGAGAAGGCCAGTTACCTTCTCATCACTTTTGCATAGTTTCTCACACACATCTTCCACCTTGTTCCTTTGATCTACTTAGACTGCAGTTAAGGGAACCTCTCCCTCGGTAGTTCAGCTGCTCAGTCAATGGACACAGCCAATCTTCAGGACTTTCCATCCTGCCTCTATCACTTCCCTTTTTACCTTCTGAGCACTGTTTCTTTTACTTTCCAGAGAACCAGATAATACACATTCCCTTTCAAATCACAGACACTTTCAACAAATAGTCATTGAACTGGCACTCTATAAGGTATAAAATGATGAAATAAGGAAAGTATCTGACTTTCCAGTCTACTTGGAAAAAATAGACAAATAAATAGGCAATTATAAATTAAAATACAAAGTTCTATATTGGAATAAGTATAGTGTGTCATGGAAAGACTCAGAAGAGTCACCTAAACCAGTGTTTGTACAGGAGGGAGTGTGGTCAGCAGCATAGAGTGAAATAAAGGCGTGGAAAAGGTCAAGTAAATGTGTACATTGGCTGCATAAAACTCTACCCCGTTAATTAGTAATAAGATATCATTCTAAAATTTCAAATAATTTAGAGTATATAAAATAAAAAGTGAAAGTTCTTCCTTCCACACACATTAATCTTAATCCCCATAGTGATTTGTTAATTTTTGGTTCATGTCCTTCCAGATGTATAGATATGAAAATAGATATATGAATATATACCCATGTAGGGTTTTATTTTTCAAAAAAACTAATCATAGTATACATGTTATGCAGCATCCTTTTTTCCACATGGACTTATTTCCTTATCATGCATATATATTTATCTAACTTAAAAATAGTTTATAGACTTGCCTACAAAGGATACACTACCATTTAATAAATCTCTTCCTTTTTGACATTTAGGTTGTTTTCCATTTTTTTCCTTCTAATAGTAGTGTTTCAAGGAAGATTCTATCCATTGGACTTAGGGATAAATATTAAGAGAAAAGGATTACAATATCAAGATTCTATACATGCCCAAGATATGATATGTATATGAGAAAAAAAATTAGACATTTTTGGATACGTAAAGTACCAGAAAGTTACCTTCTGCTTTTCTTTCTGGGGAATTTACTTGAGGACTCACTCTAGTAAAATCAAAATCAAAGCAAAACTATATCTCAGGGGGATTTAAGATGTATAAAAACATGAATGAGTAGTTAATCCAGCAAAATTTAAAAGACCAGTATGGAAGATCACAGTGTGGGTCCTGAATGGGGAACTTGGATATTACAAAGAAATTTATATTTCCCAAACTAATGTTTAGGCTTGTTTTGATTCCATACAAACCCTGAGAGGGGCCTATTTTTGAATCATGACAAAATTTTCTAGAAAAATAAGTAAGCAAAAATGGTTAGAGAATGTTTATAAAAAGGGGGCTGGAGATTGGTACTTGCTTTATCAGATGCTGAAGAATTATAAATATACAATAGTTAAAGCATGTTAAGTACTGAGAATAGACAGATAAATCAGTGACCCAGAAGTGATACTGTGGAACTAGAACCTATAAAATATAAAAAGATAATAAGATAATATATTTTAAAGAAGTTACAAACCTAAGGAAGGGTAAGGAATTGTTTCTTTAATAATGAATGTAGGGAAAAAGGAACTTTTTGATGACTATTTTATTAAAACTTTGCATCACAGAATACATATGGATAGATTAAAGAGTTAAAAATTCAACCATAAAAAATTAGAGAAGCTATAGAAGTTCATATCATCCCTTTATGAGGAAGGACTCCCTCAAGCCAAAAAGCAATGAAAGAAACCATAGGAAAAGACAATAGATTTTACCATAAAAAAATATAAAATTTATAAAATTTCCATAGTTCAAAAAAATATATAGATAAAAGGAAAAGGCAAATCCCAAACTGGGAAATATTTGTACAACATATGTTGCAGAAACCAGGGTTACTATCACTTGTCAAAACTCTAATATTGGTTAAATCCAATTCTTAGTTTAATCTGTGCCTAAACCTTCACAGAAGAGTGTGCCTGAAGAAGAATACAAAACCATGTGTGCTGGTCTAACTGTAAATATACTGCTAACTGCTTTCAAGGAAGACTTAAGTCCTGTTCTTTTTTAGTACATTTATTTATTTATTTATTTATGGCTGCATTGGGTCTTCGTTGCTGCGCACGGGCTTTCTCTAGTTGCGGTGAGCAGGGGCTAGTCTTCGTTGCGGAGCATGGGCTTCTCATTGCAGTGGCTTCTCTTCTTGCAGAAAACAGGCTCTAGGTGCGTGGGCTTCAGTAGTTGTGGAACATGGGCTCAGTAGTTTTGGCGCACGGGCGGCATGTCGGATCTTCCTGGACCAGGGCTCAAACCCGTGTCCCCTGCATTGGCAGGCGGATACTTAACCACTGTACCACCAGGGAAGTCCCTAGTCTTGTTCTAAAACTGTAGTGTCAATACATTCCCCTAGCTCACTCACTCTCCCATGTTCCCTGAAACTATTTAGCACCGTCTTCTCACTTTTCAGCATCTCCTCCCCATCTTCACTCTAAATTGGTGATCTTGCTTACAGTGGCAATCAGAAGAAAATTTACACACACCACACCACCATACCCACTAGTATTTCCCCTCCTGTTACAGAAGAATCTACCATGCTTCCATTAACCCCTTCACAAGGGCACTTGCTCCCACCCCTCTCAACTATTCAAGGACATGAATCTGTCTCCAGAAATTCCTATTTCTCCCTCTCTCTACTGAATCACTCCCTTCAGCCTCAGTCATGACATTATTTTTCACATCTTAAAAAAAAAAAAAACTCTTATGTCCCACTTTTCCCTCGTTTTTGCACCATTTCTCTCTGCTTTGCCACATACCTTCTAGAAGGAGCTATATACATGTGTTTTTTTTGTTGTTGTTTTGTTTTGTTTTTTGGCTGCGTTGGGTCTTCGTTGCTGCACGCAGGCTTTCTCTAGTTGCAGCAAGCGAGGGCTACTCTTCGTTGTGGTGCACAGGCTACTCTTCATTGTGGTGCATGGGCTTCTCATTGCGGTGGCTTCTCTTGTTGTGGAGTATGGTCTCTAGGCATGTGGGATTCAGAAGGTGTGGTGCACGGGCTCAGTAGTTGTGGTGCATGGGCTTAGTTGCTCCGCAGCATGTGGGATCTTCCCGGACCAGGGCTCGAACCCGTGTCCCCTGCATTGGCAGGTGGACTCTTAACCACTGCGCCACCAGGGAAGTCCAGGAGCTATATACACTTGCTTTAACATTTCCAATTCCTCAACTTCTGTTCTCTCTTGAACTCAACCCATTGAGATTTTCACCCCCACGGACTCCACTGCAACTGCTCTTGTCGACATCACTAATGACCTTCGTTTTTCCTAAAGCCAGTGATCAACTCTCAGTTTTATCTCATGTGATCTATCAGCAGCACTTGACACAACAATCACCCCTTCCCAGAAACATGTGATTCACTTGGCATCCAGAATACCACTCTCCTGACTCTGTTCTTCCTGCCTCCTTGTTTTTCATGTCTAAAATGGCCCTCCTGATCTTCCCACAACCCCCAAAACTGTTCCACCTATAGTCTTCTCCATTTCAGTGAATGACAACTCTGTCTTTCCAGTTGCTCAGACCGTCAATTTGAAAGTCATATTTAATTCATCTCATTTTATCATACTCCACTTCCAACCAGACTGAACCTGTTGGCTCTGTCTTCAAAATATATCCACATGCTGATCACATTTTACCATTGTCACTGCTGCCACCCTGGTGCAAGCCAGTGCACATCTCCGGGATTAAACATAATCTAACTGATTTTCCTACTTCCACACTTGCTCCTTTTGTTCTCTACCCAGCAATCAGAGTGATACTGTTAAGTCCAATTAGCACATCAGGTCTTTGCTGAACACATTCCAAAGCCCTCATGTATGATGTGCCTACTCCTCACGCTCATCTTCTACACTCTCTCCTAGCTCACTCCACTTCAGTCCCAGCAGCCTGCTTACTGTTCCTGGAAAAAGCCAGACAGCTTGAGCATTTTCAATGGCTCCCTTCCCTCCTTTGTAGCGTCAGTCAAATATCATCTTCCTCACCCACTCTTTTTAGCCATTCCTGCTAAATCCCTATGCCCTCCTTTGCTTCATTTTTCACCTTAGTACTCACCGCCTTCTAATGCCCTATATAATTTTACTGATTTATTATGTCTCTTGCCTGTTTACCGACATTAGAATGTAGCTCTACAAAGTCAGGGATTTTTGTTTGCATTATTTTTTACTGATGCAGTCCCACTGCTGGCACATAGTAGTTGTTCAATAAAGATTTGTTGAATAAATTAATGAATTATGTTCAGTGAACATACAAAGGGCAAATGGGAGTGTAAATCTCTTCAAAATTCCTAAAATATAACTGAACAATACTGTTGTCCCTTGGTATCTGCAGGAGATTGGTTCTAGGACCGCACATGGATACCAAAATTTGAGGATACTCGTCCCTTATATAAAATGGCAAACACTATGTCATTTCATATAACCTACGCACACCCCCCCCCATATATTTTAAATCATCTCTAGATTACTTATAATACCTAATACCATGTAAATGCTGTGTAAATAGTTGAAAATACAATGTAAATGCTATGTAAATAGTTGCCCTGCACAGTCAATTCAAGTTTTGCTTTTTGGAACTTTCTGGAATTAAAAAGAATATTTTTTTCCATCCAAGGTTGGTTGAATCCCTGGATGCAGAGCCTGCAGATATGGAAGGCCAACTGTACATATCAGAAGTCTTACTTATATACTGATAAATTTCACTTTTAGAAATTTATCTCAATGTAGGATTTCCCAAGCTAGTATAAAGGAAATATGTACTATTCCAGAATATTAATAGGTATATGAAAAATAAAGAAAATATTCTGAACAACAACAACAAAAATCTCTTCTAACCTGCTCTGGTTCTCAGACTTGGTTGCACATTATAATTACCTGAGGGGTTTTAAAACATTGATGCCTGAATCCCACCTACAGAGATTCTGATTTAATTAGTTTGGACTTGTTGTCCCTCCTGTCATGATATTAGCAGCCTATGATTAGTACTGAGAACCATTAATTCATTAGAGGCTGTAGATGGTAATCCTGTTCACATGTTTGGGCCTGTATTTTTTCACATACAAAATGAAGGCATTAGAGTACATTATCTGTAAGCATCCTTCCAACTGGGATACTCTATGTTCATACAGGAAAATCTCTTATTTAGGGCTTACAGGAAATATTTGCTGTCTCTTTCTAGTGATTTATTGGTGTGTGTGTGTGAGTGTGTGAAAGAAGAGCACATGTATCAGCTTTATAATGCTCTGAAATAAGAAAAGGTATGTATTTTTACGATAGAGAAACCGAGATAATCAAAATTTCATAAAGAGTCATCAAGCTCTCCACTCCAACAGGTGTCAGGCATGATGTTAGGGGAAACTGTCACATATTTATTGTAGGGCCAACTAGAGCAAGAAATAGGACTGAAACCAGGAGCGCTGTTTTTTTAAGTTGTCATCTGTTTATTTATTTTTATATATGTCTTAGTCTGTCGGGGCTGCTGTAACAAAACACCGTAAACTGGTGGCTTATAAACAATAGAAATTGAGAAATATAAATATCTCACAATACTGGAGGCTGGGAAGTCCAAGATCTAGGCACTGGCAGATTTGGTATCTGGTGAGAGCCCACCTCCTGGTGCAAAGATATCTGTCATTTGCTGTGTCCTTACATGGTGAAAGGGGCAAGGGAGTTCCTTGGGGTCTTTTTTATAAGGGCATTAATCCCATTTATGAGGACCCTCTGCCTTCTATTCCTAATCACCTCTCAAAGGCCCCACCTCCAAATTCTAAAACACTGGGGACTAGATTTTAACAAACAAGTTCCGGGGGACAGAAACATTCAGTCAATAGCAACATAAGACACTGAGAAACATTAGCAAATATCAAGTAATTATTTTTAAAGCATCTAGGTATATAGTATGAAAAGGACTTTTGATCCTACAGAAGCCTTCTTATGCTCACTCTGTGCTCATGATTTCTAGTATTTTTTACAATATCCTTTTAAGTATAAGGTGTATGATATATACTCCAGTTAGATAAATCTTCCACCAATAAAGAAATAATTTTGTTTTATTAGTTTTGAGTTTGGTCAGTTGCCAATAATATTTTGTTTTTTCAGCTGAATAAACAATAAATTCAGGCAGCTATTTACATGTGTGGCACACTTGAAAGAAACTTTTTAGAACACAGAAGCCAAAGTCATTCACTCTGTCATTAAAAAGATAATGTAGCTGAGTTGAATTAAGCCATTTAGGGATGCATTTCCTCCCAAGGGAAACTACAAGGTTATTCCTCACAAGCTAACTTCACTGCTCCCACACAATTAGACACTGAAGATCAGATAAAATGGTACTGCACTTATCACCATGAACTATAAACGTTCAAAAAAAAATCCAATTACCCATTTTGATAACCAAAGAAATGCACTTTTTAGAGGGGCCCTGAACCAAGATGGCAGAGTAGAAGGACGTGCTCTCACTCCCTCTTGTGAGAACACCAGAATCACAACTAGCTGCTGGACAATCATCGAAAGGAATACAATGGAACTCACTAGAAAAGATACCTCACATCCAAAGACAAAGGAGAAGCCACAATGAGATGATACGAGGGGCGCAATCACAGTAAAATCAAATCCCATAACTGCACGGTGGGTGACTCACACACTGGAGAACACTTAAACCACAGAAGTCCACCCACTGCAGTGAAGGTTCTGAGCCCTACTTTAGGCTTCCCAACCTGGGGGTCCAGCAATGGGAGGAGGAATTCCTAGAGAATCAGACTTTGAAGTCTACTGGGATTTGATTGCAGGAGTTTGACAGGACTGGGGGAGACAAAGACTCCACTCTTGGAGGGCACACACAAAGTAGTGTGTGCATCGGGACCCAGGGAGAAGGAGCAGTGACCCCAGGGGAGACTGAACCGGACCTATGTGCTAGTGTTGGAGGGTTTCCTGCACAGGCCAGGGGGCTGGCTGTGGCTCACTGTAGGGACAAGGACACTGGCAGCATAAGATCTGGAAAGTTCTCCTTGGCATGAGCCCTCCCAGAGTCCCCACCAAAGAGCCCAGGTAGTCTCCAGTGTTGGGTTGCCTCAGGCCAAACAAGCAACAGCGAGGGAACCCAGCCGCACCCATCAGCAGTCAAGTGGATTAAAGTTTTACTGACCTCTGCCTACCAGAGCAACAGTCAGCTCTACCCACCACCAGTCTCTCCCATCAGGAAACTTGCACAAGCCTCATAGATAGCCTCATCCATCAGAAGGCAGACAGCAGAAGCAAGAAGAACTACAATCCTGCAGCCTGTGGAACAAAAACCACATTCACAGAAAGACACACAATATGAAAAGGCAGAGGGCTATGTACCAGATGAAGGAACAAGATAAAACCTCAGAAAAACAACTAAATGAAGTGGAGATAGACAACCTTCCAGAAAAAGAATTCAGAATAATGAAAGTGAAGATGGTCCAGGACCTCGGAAAAAGAATGGAGGAAAAGATCGAGAAGATGCAAGAAATGTTTAACAAAGACCTAGAAGAATTAAAGAACAAACAAACAGAGAGGAACAATACAATAACTGAAATGAAAACTACACTAGAAGGAATCAATAGCAGAATATCTGAGGCAGAAGAACGGATAAGTGACCTGGAAGACAGAATGGTGGAATTCACTGCTGCGGAATGAATGAAAAGAAATGAAGACAGCCAGAGACCTCTGGGACAACATTAAACGCAACAACATTCGCATTATAGGGGTCCCAGAAGGAGAAGAGAGAGAGAAGGGACCAGAGAAAATATGTGAAGAGATTATAGTCGAAAACTTCCCTGACATGGGAAAGGAAATAGACACCCAACTCCAGGAAGCACAGAGAGTCCCATACAGGATAAACCCAAGGAGAAACATGCTGAGACACATAGTAATCAAATTGGTAAAAATTAAAGGCAAAGAGAAATTATTGAAAGCAGCAAAGGAAAAACAACAAATAACATACAAAGGGACTTCTGCTGCTTTCTCAGCAGAAACTCTACAAGCCAGAAGGGAGTGGCATGATATACTTAAAGTGATGAAAGGGAAGATCCTACAACCAAGATTACTCTACCCAGCAAGAATCTCATTCAGATTCAATGGAGAAATCCAAAGCTTTACAGACAAGCAAAAGCTAAGAGAATTCAGCAGCACCAAAGCAGCTCTACAACAAATGCTAAAGAAACTTCTCTAAGTGGGAAACACAAGAGAACAAAAGGACCTACAAAAACAAACCCAAAACAATTAAGAAAATGGTCATAGGAACATACATATCAATAATTACCTTAAACGTGAATGGGTTAAATGCTCCAACCAAAAGACACAGGCTTGCTGAATGAATACAAAAACAAGACCCATATATATGCTGTCTACAAGAGACCCACTTCAGATCTAGGGACACACACAGACTGAAAGTGAGGGGATGGAAAAAGATATTCTCTGCAAATGCAAATCAAAAGAAAGCTGGAGTAGCAATACTCATATCAGATAAAATAGACTTTAAAGAATGTTACAAGAGACAAGGAAGGACACTACATAATGATCAGGGGATCAATCCAAGAAAAAGATTTAACAACTATAAATATATATGCTCCCAACATAGGAGGATCTCAATACATAAGGCAACTGCTAACAGCTATAAAAGAGGAAATCGACAGTAACACAATAATAGTGGGGGACTTTAACACCTCACTTACACCAATGGACACATCATCCAAAATGAAAATAAATAAGGAAAGATAGGTTTTAAATGACACAATAGACCAGATAGATTTAATGGATGTTTATAGGACATTCCACCCAAAAACCGCAGATTACACTTTCTTTTCAAGTGTGCACAGAACATTCTCCAGGATAGATCACATCTTGGGTCACAAATCAAGCCTCAGTAAATATAAGAAAATAGAAATCATATCAAGCATCTTTTCTGACCACAAGGATGTGAGATTAGAAATGAACTACGTGGAAAAAAACATTAAAAACACAAACACATGGAGGCTAAACAATATGTTACTAAATAACCAAGAAATCAAAGAGGAAACAAAAAATACCTAGCGACAAATGACAATGAAACACGATGATCCAAAACCTATGGGATGCAGCAAAAGCAGTTCTAAGAGGAAAGTTTATAGCTACACAAGCCTATCTCAAGAAACAAGAAAAATCTCAAATAAACAATCTAACCTTACACCTAAAGGAACTAAAGAAAGAAGAACAAACAAAACCCAAAGTTAGCAGAAGGAAAGAAATCATAAAGATCAGAGCAGAAATAAATGAAATAGAAACAAAGAAAACAATAGCAAAGATCAATAAAACTAAAAGCTGGTTCTTTGAGAAGATAAACAAAATTGATAAACCATTAGCCAGACTCATCAAGAAAAAGAGCGAGAGGACTCAAATCAGTAAAATTAGAAATGAAAAAGGAGAAGTTACAACAGGCACCGCAGAAATACAAAGCATCCTAAGAGACTACTACAAGCAACTCTATGCCAATAAAATGGACAACCTGGAAGAAATGGACAAATTCGTAGAAAGGAATAACCTTCCAAGACTGAACCAGGAAGAAACAGAAAATATGAAAAGACCAATCACAAGTAATGAAATTGAAACTGTGATTAAAAATCTTCCAACAAACAAAAGTCCAGGACCAGATGGCTTCACAGGTGAATTCTATCAAACATTTAGAAAAGAGCTAACACCCATCTTTCTCAAACTCTTCCAAAAAATGGCAAAGGAAGGAACACTCCCAAACTCATTCTATGAGACCACCATCACCCTGATACCAAAACCAGACAAAGATACTACAAAAAAAGAAAATTACAGACCAATATCAGTGATGAATATAAATGCAAAAATCCTCAACAAAATATAGCAAGCAGGATCCAACAACACATTAAAAGGATCATACACCACGATCAAGTGGGATTTATCCCAAGAATGCAAGGATTCTTCAATATATGCAAACCAATCAATGTGATACACCATATTAACAAATTGAAGAATAAAAACCATATGATCATCTCAATAGATGCAGAAAAAGCTGCTGACAAAATTCAATACCCATTTATGATAAAAACTCTCCAGAAAATGGGCATAGAGGGAACCTACCTCAACATAATGAAGGCCATATATGACAGATCTACAGCAAACATCATTCTCAATGGTGAAAAACTGAAAGCATTTCCTCTAAGATCAGGAACAAGACAAGGATGTCCACTCTCACCACTATTAATAGTTTTGGAAGTCCTAGCCACAGCAATCAGAGAAGAAAAGGAAATAAAAGGAATCCAAATCGGAAAAGAAGAAGTAAAACTGTCACTATTTGCAGATGACATGATACAATACACAGAGAATCCTAAAGATGCCACCAGAAAACTACTAGAGCTAATCAATGAATTTGGTAAAGTAGCAGGATACAAAATTAATGCACAGAAATCTCTTGCATTCCTATACACTAACGATGAAAAATATGAAAGAGAAATTAAAGGAACACTCCCATTTACCACTGCAACAAAAAGAATAAAATACCTAAGAATAAACCTACCTAGGGATACAAAAGACCTGTATGCAAAAAACTATAAGACACGGATGAAAGAATTTAAAGATAATACCAACAGATGGAGAGATATACCATGTTCTTCGATTGGAAGAATCAATATTGTGAAAATTACTATACTACCCAAAGCAATCTACAGATTCAATTAAATCCCTATCAAATTACCAATGGCATTTTTTACAGAACTAGAACAAAAAATCTTAAAATTTGTATGGAGACCCAAAAGACCCTGAATAGCCAAAGCAGTCTTGAGGGAAAAAAACAGAGCTGGAGGAATCAGACTCCCTGCCTTCAGACTATACTACAAAGCTATAATAATCAAGACAATATGGTACTGGCACAAAAAGAGAAACATAGATCAATGGAACAAGATGGAAAGCACAGAGATAAACCCACGCACCTATGGTCAACTAATCTATGACAAAGGAGGCAAGGATATACAATGGAGAAAAGACAGACTCTTCAATAAATGGTGCTGGGAAAACTGGACAGCTAAATGTAAAAGAATGAAATTAGAGCATTCCCTAATACCATATACAAAAATAAACTCAAAATGGATTCAAGACCTAAATGTAAGACCGGACATTATAAAACTCTTAGAGGAAAATATTGGAAGAACACTCTTTGACATAAATCACAGCAAGATCTTTTTTGATACACCTCCGAGAGTAATGGAAATAAAAACAAAAATAAACAAATGGGATTTAATGAAACTTCAAAGCTTTTGCTCAGCAAAGGAAACCATAAACACGATGAAAAGACAACCCTCAGAATGGGAGAAAAATATTTATAAATGAATCAATGGACAAAGGATTAATCTCCAAAAATATATAAAAAGCTCATGCAGCTTTATATTAAAAAAACAAACAACCCAATCCAAAAATGGGCAGAAGACCTAAATAGACATTTCTCCAAAGAAGACATACAGATGGCCAAGAAGCACATGAAAAGCTGCTCAACATCACTAATTACTAAAGAAATGCAAATCAAAACTACAATGAGGTATCACCTCACACCAGTTAGAATGGGCATCATCAGAAAATCTACAAGCAACAAATGCTGGAGAGGGTGTGAAGAAAAGGGAATCCTCTTGCACTGTTGGTGGGAATGTAAATTGATACAGCCACTATGGAGAACAGTATGGAGGTTCCTTAAAAATCTAAAAATAGAATTACCATATGACACAGCAATCCCACTACTGGGCATATACCCAGAGAAAACCACAATTCAAAAAGACACATGCATCCCAATGTTCATTGCAGCACTATTTACAATAGCCAGGTCATGGAAGCAACCTAAATGCCCATCGACAGAGGGATGGATCAAGAAGATGTGGTACATATATACAATGGAATATTACTCAGTCATAAAAAGGAACATTGGGTCATTTGTTGAGACATGGATACATCTAGAGACTGTCATACAGAGTGAAGTAAGTCAGAAAGAGAAAAACAAATATCATATATTAACTCATATGTGTGGAACCTAGAAAAATGGTACAGATGAACTGGTTTGCAGGGCAGAAATTGAGACACAGATGTGGAGAACAAATGTATGGACACCAAGGGGGAAAAGTGGCGGGGGGGTGGGGGTGGGAGTGTGATGAATTGGGTGATTGGGATTGACATGTATACACTGATCTGTACAAAATGGATAACTAATAAGAACTTGCTGTATAAAAAAATAAATAAAATTAAAATTAAAAAAAAAAGAAATGCACTTTTTAGGTAAAATAACCTGTTTTGGAAAAATGGTCATTGTATGTAACAGACAGTTGGTTTTAAATTCCAGCTTCATAACTTAGTATATAAAATGAGAAAATCCACTTCACATTAATTATTAAGTAATATATAAATAAGCATACAGTGCTTTTAAGGTAAAATGCCTGGCACATAGCAAATGCTCAATGCGTGTCAGCATTTACCATTCTAGGGATGATTTGTGTTTAAATATTACTAAACATTACGTATGAGGCTTTTGATTAAATGTTTTAAAGAAGATTGAGACCTTTTTTTTTTTTTGACCTTGCCAATTATGCTACAAAGTGGATTATCTCTGTAATGTGAGAACACTATAGTTCTTGTTAGTTTTTTTTATTGTTAGTTTCACTGCACAATATGTCTAGTATCAAATAGTATTTGGCCAGATATTTTATTGATGTTGTAATAGTTTAAAATAGATGGATAGTACAAAGAAAGTGAAAATGACCACTGGGGTCCCAGAAACCAGAACCTGGTAGTGAGCATGGGTAGTGGGTGGTGGGCAAACTTATGCACAAGATTCTAATGGATGCCCTTAGGTATTTTACTGGATCTGACCGAGCAATATCTCCTTTACACGGAGTAGTGGTGTTGAGCTTCTGGGCATAAACCTCTCATCATCTCAGAATAAATCTATGTTTGGGCTATGAAAATGAGGAAAGCCCACAGTCTTAGAAGCAAGACCACGAAGTAATCCTGCAAAGACAGTAAAGAAGCAGCAATATAGTCATTACGATCTAACTGGCTGTGCATTGATGGATCTTTGTTTATTTCACTGAATGGTAATATTAGGAAAGATTATTTGGGTGGCAATAGTTGCTCTTCTAGACATCTCCTTTCCTTTTTTTTTTTTTTTTAATTAACCACCACCCTTGAGGAGTGATCAGGGATAGTTTAAACAAACTGACCTGGGTTGAAGAGTTCGTAAACTGCCCACACCATCTTGTTTCTCAAGACTGCCTTTAGTTTTGGTGAATGAGAAAGCACTTGTTGCCATTTCCTTTCTGAGAACTGCTGAGTTAGGAGGAAAGGAAGTGAGAGATGTTTGACTGAATTCTGGCCTGTGGGGGAAGTGCAGGGCTGAGCTGGGCTGTGCCTCTGAGCACAAGCTTCTACTTTTGTGGGGCTGGTTTCCCAAGTGTCTGGTTCCTCTTTCTAAATGTCTGTAAAATTGGTTTGAGCAGTCCTACCTAATCCCCTTTCTGGGAACAAATGACCCAGGGTTCAGGGAGTGGCTAACTTTCTTTCCCTAAACTCTGGGCCAGATTGGGAGTCTATGGGAGCCCTGATGTTGCATGTGGTTCTGTCATTAACTCACATGTTTCATCATTGTTTTACTGGATATTGAAATCATGCTTATAATATTATCTTACACCATTTTCCAGCATTACATCAGTGTCTTTGGCACACTGGACTTTATTTGTCCATGAATTGAAAGCTTCTGCTTCCTTAAGAATGTCTCGACTCCCCTGTTAATGTTGTGATTATCGTTGAAACTCATTTCTTGTGCTGTAATATATCTATGCTGTTTGTTTGCAGATGTTTGGGAAGTGGTGTGGTTGAGCTAAAAATATTCAGAAAGGTTCAAGGAAAAAGTCTTCTGCCACACAAATTCTCTGATACTCTTCTCAATGTATCTGTTACCATCTCAAATAGTTAATTACATGATTCTCTAAAGTCCTATAGATATATGTTGCTGCTAATACTTTATTTATTTAGTCTGTTTTTGACTCATAATTCCACTACTGCAATTTAAGTCTAAAAATTACCTTTAGGCCGGAAGGCTCTGGGGTCAAGATTGCCTAGATTCAAAACTCAGTTTGACCTTCTCTGGCTATGTGGTCTCAGGTGAATTTCATCATCTGTAAAATGGGGATTAAAAATTAGCAATCACCACGTAGAATTGTAGAAAAGATTAAGTAATCACAGCTTAAGCTACTATTGTCTCCTTTTCTTTAATCATAGAAAATAGGCAAGGGGAAAATATTTATTGAGTATCTACTATTTGCTAGGCACTATTATGAGCCCATGCAATCCTCTGTGAGGTAGACATCCTTTTATTTTTGGATGATTAAATTATGACTAGAAAGCTTTATCAACTGTCCTAAAGGTCACACAGCTAGTAAATAGTTCACACCCAGGTTTGCTTGTAAAGCACATGTCCTTTTCACTACACAACATAAAGAAAACTTTATTCATCTTTTCCCTCCCCAGGTTATAATGTTTTAGGGTCTCCCACTGTTGTCACACAGTTATTTTGTATGTACGAAAACAACTGCATGACTTGCTAGCTCATGAAATGACATGGAGGAAACTTAAATACATATTAAGTGAAAGAAGGCAATATGAAAAGGCTACATACTGTATGATTTCAACTATATAACATACTGGAAAATGAAGACAGTAAAAATATCAGTAGTTGCCAGGGGTTAAGGGAGAGGGAAGGATGAGTAGGTGGCACACATAAGATTTTCAGGGCAGTGAAACTACTCTGTATGATACTATATTGGTGAATACATGTTTTTATACATTTGTCCAAAATCATAAAATGTACAACACCAAGAACCAACCCTAAGGTAAATTATATGGACTTTGGGTGATGATGTGTTAAGGTAGGTTCATCAGCTGCAACAAAGGTACCACTCTGGGGGGGAATATTGATAATGGGGAGAGGTTATGCCTGTGTCGGGGTAGAGAGTATAAGGGAAATCTCCGTACCTTCCTCTCTAACATAAAACTACTCTAAAAAATAGTCTATTAAAAAACAAACAAGCATAAAGAAAAGCAACATGGGGAAGCGATGTAATCTAGAGAAGGGTAAGGAAAAATAATAAATTTGCAAAGGAATTTAACTACTTGTCTATCTGCCTAGCATTATATAGAGTGAAAAGCACCAAGACTAGGTTGGACAACTTGTGTTGACGCCTTTCTGGACCTCAATTTTAAATACGCTTAAAAAGAGGCGGTTGAGCTGATCTCTAACTTCCCTTCCGGCCCTAAAATTCCAGCCTTACAGCTAAGGACCCATCCCTACCTTTTTTTTTCTTTCAACCCAGACCAGCCACCCTAGCCTGAACCTTGTTCTTACTCTACTGCATACTTTTTGGCGTACCCACTGGGTCCTAAAACACAGCAACCGTTCGCAGTGACTGCGAAACTAAAGGGCGGGGGGGAGGACTGAACTCTGAGGGGAAAAAAAAAAATGCAAGAAAAACCAGAAGACTGACAGCAAGTAATAGAAACCTGAAGAAGGAAGACTAGGCAGGGTAGAGCCGACGCTGCGCAGCGACGGCGGAAGCTGGAGGAGGATGGGGCGGAGCCGAGAGCCGATTGGACGGCTGAGGGGGCGGGGCCCGCGCTGACATGCTGGGGAGGAAAGAGCGAGGCTGCGCTGGCGTCGCCTCCCCGTTTCCTCCCCTTGGCTTCCCCTGAGCCTGGAGGGCGGGGCGTCGGGCGAGCCAGACGCCGTGGGACGTCACAAGAGGCGGGGCGACACGGGGGTCTAGCTGGCGCGCGGGCGCGTTCCGCAGTCGGTGTTTGGGACGCTGGGTTCGCGGTAGTTTGGTCTCTGCTCCGGGTTCGCTGTCACAGCCCGTCACTCCCCGGATCCCGGCACAGACAGGGCAACGCCCGTGTGTGTGTGAGCGGGACTCAGGGCAGAGGCGTCCTCTCGCTTTTTTTCTTCCTTTTATCCAAAGAAGGGGGCAGTTCTCGCGCTTGCCTTCCTGTCGCCCCGTTGGGAGCGGGGTTGGTGTGCGGAGTGGTTCGTCTTTTTTTCTTTTAAACTTGTGAGCGTTTTTGGTTTTTAAATTTTTTTCCTCCCCTTTTTTTTAGGCTCAGTGCCGTCTGGACTGGTTTCATTGGTCCCTGACTAACCGCTTTCTGCCCCTTCTCTCGCCACCCCCGCCCAAGGTCGCCCCTCTGCCCTCGCCCCAGGCCCGGGGGGTGGGAAGCTTTGTCAGGCTCCCTGCCCACTCGAGTCTCCGCAGCGTAGCAGCACCTGCTTCAGTATGAACGGGGTCAACGACCCCCCTCTTTTTATAAAAGATATTAAGCCCGGACTGAAAAACTTAAATGTCGTCTTTATTGTGCTGGAGATAGGTAAGTGGGGTCCGCAGCCCGCCTCGCCGCCCTCCGTGTGTCCCGGGACAGGAGGGAAGGGCGCCGACGCCGCCGCCGCGAGCCGGAGGCTCCCGTCCCCCTTTCCTCCCTTTCCTTTCCCTTCCCCCATCCACGTGGCCCCGTTGGCCCGAGCTGGGGCCGTAGCCTACCTGTCGGCGAGAACCCGGGGCTCGACCTCTTCCCACCTTTCAGGTGCATTTTGATCCCTGAGGAGGAGTTAGCTTTTTGGAAGTCCTCATTATCTAATACACCCCTCCCCATTTTGATTTTTAAATCCTCACAGGACGCGTGACCAAAACCAAAGACGGCCATGAAGTGAGATCATGCAAAGTAGCAGATAAAACTGGCAGCATCACTATTTCCGTGTGGGATGAAATCGGAGGTCTTATACAGCCAGGGGATATTATTCGGTTGACCAGAGGGTAGGTGTGCATAAAAGGGTTGGGGTGTCAGAGTGCCTCCCAAGTAGGAGTCTGCGGAATCGGAATTGGCTGACGCCCAGGACCTTGGCAAGTTCTAAAATTTCATCTTTTCTATGGGCCACCCCGAGGATTTTTAAGCCCCTTCAATGTTAACCTCAGGTGATGGACAGCGTTTGGATGTAACACCTTCGCCTTTAAAAGCAGTCAGTTTCAGCCAAATCTAAACAACCCCACCCTCAGTTTACAGATTAAGTAGATTTAAAAATACTGTTCTGGGATTATTGAGTCTTTTTAGTAGATTGTTAAAACTAACATAATCAATACGTCATCTTTTTCATAAACTATTTAATATAGTTGTCACTTCGCTTTTTTTCCAACCTTTTCCCCTTTTTAATGACTTTTGAGATCCTGCCCGTATTTTATTTATATACTCAGACAGTGTGGACGTAAATCGAGATTGTAGCTGGAGAATTTAGTAGGTTTTGTAGTGTGTCAGATTTGTACTCGGATGTAAAAGTTGAGAGAGGAAGTTTACAATATCTGGAAGGCACGTTCTTGAAAATAATTTCTTGTGCCTACTGCTGTAAGGTCAATGGTGTACAAAAACAAAATGATGTGCAGAAAATGTTTGGCAGAAAGATGGCTATGATACCTCTGTCCAAGAGAGTTAGTTGGCAGATTGGCTTTTAAAAATAATTTAGTACAACCTTTTTTTTTGATTAGTAATTAGACTGCCTTTAAAGATATACCAAGTATTAGGAAGATAAAATGCCAGAAAGGGGTCTTAAAAATAGATTTTGGAAGCTCTGTGGTCAGTAGAATTGTAATAATTCATTGGTCATAACTGTAGGAAAAGTGGGTGGAGATTGACGTTAGCATAGTAAATAGAATCTCAGAAAAGTATTGGACCACCCTGAAAGTAGGAGCTTAGAGCCCTTTGATAGTATCTTACAGGTCTTACAACATCTTCAGGAAGTGAGGCAGAGTATCATCAAAGAAGGAAGTGAGAGTCAGGACTTAGACATTTTTTTTCTCATACACTGACTCATTATGACACTGGCTATGTCTTTTAAACTTCCGCATCTTTAACTTGCACAAAAGAGAATTTCTACCTCGGAGGATATGGTGAGAATTAGCATAATTAAAGTTTTTTGGCTGCCAAAGTATCTCATCCAGTGATTAGAAGTTACTTTATACACTGTAAACGGCATCTCTTTTCAATTATTTCATATTTTGTAGTCATGGAAAATACATAGATGTGTCCATCAAAAAAACTGTGGAAGGGCTTCCCTGGTGGCGCAGTGGTTGAGAGTCCTCCTGCCGATGCGGGGGACACGGGTTCGTGCCCCGGTCCGGGAAGATCCCACGTGCCGCGGAGCGGCTGGGCCCGTGAGCCATGACCGCTGAGCCTGCGCGTTCGGAGCCTGTGCTCCGCAGCGGGAGAGGCCACGGCAGTGAGAGGCCCGCGTACCGCAAAAAAAAAAAAAAAAACTGTGGAAAAACTAAGTCAGTAGCCTTATAGTATCTATAGGATTTTAAAGAGTATAGTTACCAAGGAGTACAGTTTAAAGGAAAATTCAAAGCCAAAGAAACTCTACTGTTTTTTAACTTCAGTGTAACCTTGAAGTTATTACACTTTTCAACTTCCTTTTCTGTAAAATGGGAATATTTATACCTTACTAAAGTAACATATCTACCAGAGTCTGGCCCATTGTAAGGCCCTTAAATTCTGGTTGAATCTAAGAAAAGTAGCTTTTGAAGAAAGGTATACATCTCAATAATGGTAATTTGAATATTGGCATGCATATCAGAAAACCCTGCAAACATTGATCTCATTCCTGAAATAAGTGAAAGTTAAATGTTTTAGTTGTAGTAACTTCAAATTTTCTCTCAAAATAGGCATTAATTTTTACTTTAGTAAGGTGAAATATTAGTGCACTGTCTTCTAAGTCACTTTTTGTGTAACTTAAAAGTGGTGAATGGAGTCTTTAATAAATAACCTTTACTAAATGAAGAGAAATATATAATGTGAAATGAGAAAATTTTTATTAACCTGTATTAAAAGATGAACTATCACTATACTTAAAACAATATTTGGTTATAATTTATCTTTCTAAATCATGAAGTTACCATAGTAGTTGTACAAAGAACCACTGAAAACCAAGCCTTGGGCTTATTTTATAATATTGATTAATTTGCATTTGACTTAGATTTGTGAGTAGGATTATTTTATCTAATGATGCTGCCTGCATTCAAAATTGTTCTCAGTAAATAATTGTTCAGCCAAGTTGTTGCTAAAAATTGGGAATTTGGAAAAGCAGATAAGCGAAAGATTTTTGATCATAGTTTTTTAGCCCCTTGATTAAATTTGACTAAATTTTCAGTAGCTTAGGAATAACACATACTAGCCTATGTGTTTTATGGAGGCAAAGGAAAAAATATATCAATATCTGGTAGACCAAGTACATGCGTGTAAAAGTAAACACTAGCGTGTTGACTTTATATGCCCTGTGTTTGAAAAGTAATTTCTGCTTGAATCTCTGCAGTTTGAATGTTCTCCCTTTCTTAATTGACTAAAGATGTGATCTTTGGAGTATAACAATGCTTGCTTTGCGAAAAGACTTCTATTTTCTAGGGTTAGTTATCGTTTATATAATTATGTCAAAATTTGGCGGTAGAGTTTTCTTTGCATTATTCCTTAGTAAGTAACAAGTTAATCAATGGTAGATACAGGGTTTCAGCCCCACCTGCACCCCAATACAAAAAAAATAGTGTAAAGATTTATTTGATTTAAGTAGAAGGAAATATACATATTTCCATAGAACTGATGTTTCTTTCCTTTCTAGGTATGCATCCATGTGGAAAGGATGTCTGACACTTTATACTGGAAGGGGTGGAGAACTTCAAAAAATTGGGGAGTAAGTATCAAGATGCATTTCATATAATTGGATAAATTACAAATAATATGTACAGAATAACTGGTAGGTATAAACTATCAACCTACTTGTTAACTTTTTGACTGGAAAACTGAATGCTTGCAACAGCTTAACTTTGCATGTATGTGCTAGTATCACACCTATCAGTACTGTGTTCCTGTGGTTGAGAATGTCAGTTTTTCCTGGCAAAGAGCATTAAGAAGCTGCACTTGAGACAATCCCCAGTGGGACCGTTTCTGTAGGCTTTGGGAATGTATATCTTTCAGATGTCACAAATGCCATTTGAAGTAAGTTCTGTCATCTAGTGAATTGCCAGTTAAGAAGCTGGGTGTGGGTTTTAAGCCATAAGTTTAATTTTTCTTTTTCTCTGCTTATGGGTGAATATGTACCCATATGTAAAAGGACTTGCAGCAATGACAGTTGAAGTCCTTTATTTATCCACAGTCTAGGTACCGTACAGGCAGCTACAACGCAAGCTTCTATAAACTACTACCCTGGTAATCTCCACCCTGACTTGGAGGAACCATCCTCTCTAGGGGTGTAAAGGTAATTCAGCCTCCATGCTGGCCTAGACATTTAGGATGTACTCATAAAGTATGGAGTAGGCAATGAGCCAAATCATAAAGTCCATTCTCTTTGGTTAATGCCTGACATCTACTTAATGCCTGTCAAAGTAGAGGATATCTAAAGAGAGAAGCCACAAATGGCACCAAAAATAAATAAATAAATAAAGGAAGGAAGAATGTATTCTACACTACAGGAATAAGATACTTTGGGAAAAATAAGCCATCTTGCTAGCTTTTAAAGATCAGAAACTGGTAACACTTTGCTTTCGCTTAGGAGGAAAATTAGGATTCACTTATGTTCGTACTTAGAGTAGTAGTAGAGCAATGTGTTATGAGAGGTCTTAGCATCAATATTACAGAAAGATTGAGGATCCTGTTCTGACTTTCATGTATAGAGATGTATTTATAATAATGGAGGTCAGTTATTTGACGAACCACTGGGGGTCACTCAATACATAGTGACTTTGTCAGGGTCAGTCCAGGAGTTACCAAAACTGATTCTGATTTATTTGTGGGTTGAGGAGCTAAGAAAATGCTTGTGTGTAATGTTTATCAATATACACCATAGTCAGCTGATAAGAAGCATTGGGATAAACCGTATCTTGATAGCCAGTTGTCTTTATTCATGCCTGCAAAATCCACTTTTAACCTTGAATGATTATCTTTGCAGATTCACAGTGATTGGTCAAAGAGGGACTGGATGAAAGTGTGTGAGTGGATCAGTGCAAATCCATCACCATTGCTGGAAAAACTCTGGAACCCTAAACATGGTTCAGAGGCATCAATCAGCCTATGTGGAAAAACAGGACAAAGATGTTGTTTCTGTGTCCTTGATATTTGACAAGGACAGAAGAAGAATTAAAATACAAAATAGAATGTTATGAACATTGTAGGCAATCAAATATTTAATTTCTTTTTAATGAAACATAAGCATTTAGAAAGTTTTTGTTGTAAATGAATAGTTAGTTAGCATATTGCTGTTTGTTAATTCATTTGACATCTACGTTCTTTATTCCTGAAAGTTATGCATGTTATGTAAAGAAAGGTTGATTATTTCAGAAGTCATCCAAATTGTCCTTTATTGTCTTTCAGATTTTGTATGGTTTATTCAGAAGTGCCAAATTTCAGTGAACCTAACCCAGATTATCGAGGACAGCAGAACAAAGGGGTAATTAATCCAAATGTATTGTCTGTTTTTATGATTAGGCTAATTTTGACTGTGTACTATAAATCTGTGGCTAGGTTGCCAAGCTTTTCACACCCTAAGTATAATGGAGACAATTTCAAAAAGAATCTTTTTAAAGATTATTTAGTGGAATTCTTTTCCATTTTATATGGTTTGTGAGTCTGTATAGGTATCTGTAGTATCATATGAAATGTACAGTCAGCCCTCCGTATCCATGGATCATTCAACCAACTGGGATTGCACTGGTTGAATTTGCTGATGCAGAACGTTCCTATACAGAGGGCTGACTACAGTATTCCATATTGCACAAGAAACTTCAACATCTTGAGATTTTGGTATCTTGGGGGTCCTGGAACCAATCCCCCTGGGATACTGAGGGACGACTGTATGTGCCATTTAGCAGTTTAGCACTTTTGAGGAGCAGGGAGTAATATCAGGAAGACGTAAGATGTAACAGAAGCTTTGAAAGGTCTGAAAACATTCCTGAATGTTATAACATTGAAAGGACTTGGATAAATCTTTTAAAATTGTTTTAAAAAACCTTGAAAGTTAAAAAAATCAATGGCTACAACATGTTATAATAATATGGTTTTTAAAAAATCTTCATTTGATTAAATTAAAGCATTTTTTTAATAGGCACACAGTGAACAGAAGAATAATTCCATGAATAGTAATATGGGTACGGGTACATTTGGACCAGTGGGTAAGATTTTTTTTTTTATTTTTGGTATATTTGTGATCAGGTGTAAGAATTAAGGGAATCTATCTTATGAAAATATAACTGATTTTTCTAGAAAGAAGATTCCCTCTTAAGCTAATTTCTTTTTTTTTTTTTTGCGGTATGCGGGCCTCTCACTGTTGTGGCCTCTCCCGTTGCGGAGCACAGGCTCCGGACGCGCAGGCTCAGCGGCCATGGGTCACGGGCCTAGCCACTTTGCGGCATGTGGTATCTTCCCAGACTGGGGCACAAACCCGTGTCCCCTGCATCGGCAGGCGGACTCTCAACCACCATGCCACCAGGGAAGCCTCTCTTAAGCTAATTTATTGAGCACATTCTGTATTTAAACATTTGGGTCAGTTACTGGGTGAACATTGGCTAATAATAAGAAATCTAAGTTTTGGTGATTCATTGTTATTTTCCATTGATTTTTACAAAATTTCTGTAATCTAGTGATTATTTATAATAGATGCAGAATAACTGGTTATTTTTGTGTACTGAAAGCAGTTTATCTTCAGATTGATGCTCACCTTAAGTTTTACATGCTCATAGCTGCCTCTTTAAAAGATTGGCCTTTACCCCTCAAATACTGTCAAAGGTCAATGGTTCTTGCATCCTTGTTAAAGGTCTTTTGAAGCCTTTATTCTTAAAGACCAGAGGAAAAGTCTTTTGTGATTGGAGTTCATTAAGGTGGCTGAAGTTTTATTTGACCTGTTGGCTACATGTTTGAGCACAGCTGATGATCATTATGTTGTGGGACGCTTTGGTTTTTCCTTTAAAAAGTTAGAATTACATGTCTCTTTTAAAACATTGTTAACCTTATTTGAACCAAATGCCAATACTTATATACCATTTTGTTTTTTCTTTTTCCCTTATAATGTAGGTAGTGCATTATCTATGCTTTTTTCCTACTTTATTAATTTCTCATTCTATTGCCCAAGTTGCTCTTTTTTCCTCTCCCTATTAATGCAAGCATCAAGTTAATATATTTACAGTAATTATATATTTGGGAAAACCTAGGACTCAAGCTGAATTTCTTCCAGTAGTTTAAAAAATAAAAAATAAAAAAAATAGATAAAGGAGTTTGTTTTCCATAATATTACTTGTAAGCATTAATAGCATGTGTTACAACTTCAAATAGATGTACTTCTATTTGCAAATGGTGATTTTTTTTATATTCTTTTTTAGGAAACGGTGTTCAAACTGGCTCAGAAGCAAGGGGATGCCAATTTTCATATGCTGGTAGAAGCAATGGCCGGGGACCTGTAAATCCACAGCTACCAGGAACAGCTAATAATCAAACGGTCACGACCACAATAAGTAATGGCAGGGACCCTCGGAGAGCCTTTAAAAGATGACCTATGCCAAATACGCTCATGTAGTTTTTAAACTACGTGCCCTATTTGAACACTTACTGCACTTTTATTTATTGTTAACTGTGAAAACTGTCCTTTATCGGTTTCCTTTTATGTTTTTGGTTTGTTAACAAGAGTGGTTTGTTTTTTATAGCAGAACTATTAAGCTGCTCGAGTCTCCTATTGAAGAATGGGAACACTGAAGAATAGGGGCATTTATTTTTAGAGCAAAAAGATCTTTGGATATCCTCTAAAATACCTGCACCCATTTCATGGGTGAGTTACTTACGACATCAGCATTTTAGCCTCTACGAGTCTATTCTCTGTATAAACTTTGTAATTTTTAAAATAAGGCTTAGTGGGAGATGTTCTTTTGGCTTAAAAACAGATAAGGCCAACTAAAGCAGGCTTAGTGGGAGATGTTCTTTTGTCTTAAAAATAGATATTGCCAGCTAAAGCAATAACCACCAAAAAAACAAAAACATGGTTAATGCTAACAGCAATTTTTGAGTGTTTGTGACTCCAGGAATGATTAACTTCTTCATTGAGTGACTGCCATTAAGATTTTCCAGGGACTGAATCATCCTAAACTCTTGTTCTGTTACCAGAAAACATATTCTTTATCAGAATTATGGAATAGAATGTGATCTGTATTATAACAAGAAATTTTTAGAAGAAAGCTACATTTACTTTATCTTAGGGTAGTCCTATTAATACTTATCAGCTTTGTGTGTTACACTGAATGGAAATTTAAAACTGAGGCCTTGAATGTTTATTATCTTAAACTACTATGTCAAATATTGAAGTTTAATTTGAGGGAGTTATGAAGTCATAATAAACATTGATCTAATTTTTACAAATTATGGTAGATAAATATTATAGTGAAGGAAATTCAAATTGAATTTATGTAGAAAAATGTAATCTTAATTTATGGCATCCTAGGTACTTGCAGAAACTCAGCCTGGAGTGAAATTCCTAGGTTCTTACTTTATTTGAAGGGTATGTGTGTGTGTTTATTGTCAATTTCTGAGCACAATTCACAAAGCCTTATCAGCAAAAGTTAAGAAATGGCTCTCTCAAAGAAGCAAATACAGCTTTATTTAGAAATGTAAAGGTAGAATTTATTTATGTGTTGTAAATGGTGTCCAGTTCCACTTTTTACTGTAGGGTGGATAACTGGTAAATTTTTCCTTTGTTGGAATTAAACTCTTCTTCAACATTATCTCTTGAATAAAACTTGCGTTAATGTTAACAGACCTACCTTATTTTTGCTCTTTTAATGGTTTACAATGGAGAGCCAGTACCTTTTACTGTAATTGTAATGATGACTTCAGCCTGGTGACTACTTAGCTTTGTATTTGTCACTGTGTCTTTTTTTCCCCACCTCAAATAACAATAATTTAAGTGGACTTTGTTTTCTGAAAGTGCCATAGCGTTTAAATATAAAAATTTGTGCCAGATATTTGTTTGCTCTAATCCAGTGTGTCTAACAGGTATTTCAGTATGTCACATATTAGGCACTGTGTGGATAGTGTTAAGGGGTAGACGAAATAATGAATAATCTTAAGAAGCTTACTGTTTATAGTATTTCAGTAACTGGGGATTATATGTTATAGAAATAAGTTTTCCCTTTATTCATATACTGATGATTATAGTTAATTTAGCTTTGTGACTAGTATTTTTTTAAGATGTTCACAAAATTACAGATGTTTGGAGTAAAAAATATTACAAATTAGTACATAATTTTTTTTTTTTTTAAATCTCAGTAGATGTAGGAGCACTAACACTGAGTTATATGTGGGAGATTAGTGTTAAAGGTGATTTTAAAAGAAAGAATTTTGGAGTTTTGGAAGATTAAAATAATCAGGTATGGATTGCTGAGCTTCCAATCCTGGCCTTATTTTCTCTTCACCTGTGATGTTGGGCAAGCTATTCCACTTGTTTAAGCCAGGTTCCATAACTATAAAAACAAGTGAGTAATATTACCCCTTTGTATAGTTAAGATTTTCCCATGTGAATGAGTAGAGTGATTTCTGGCTCATAATAAGCAGTCAGATGTTTGTTGTCTAGTCACACCTCGAGAACAGAAGAAAATGCAGGGTTAAGTGTGGAAGTATTGTTACCCTTTAACGTGTTGAGATTAAGTAGAGAAAGACCTTATCTTTTACTTTTGTAATTGACATTTGCCTCAATCATTTAACCTTGTTGTTCTGTATTTTTTATCATTTATTAACAAATTTCTTTTTTCTTAAGGAAAGCCTTCAAAACCAAAGCAAAATGAGTTACAATCCATAATGAATATTTGCCTTCCCAGCCTGCTTGGACAGTACTCATCAAGAAGTTAAGAGGAAGAAAGTTTCCTACCTTCCTCCTTCCTGGCGCTTTCAGCTATCAACTTTTAAACAAGTTTAAACAGCTACTGAAAACAAAAGCTATTTAGTATAGAAATACACACTGCTAGGTTTGGGTCCCACTTTATTTTTTACAAACCAGTTCTGAAGTGGATTGAAGTCTCATTAGGCAGGTGGCCCCTCATGTCTAGGCAGGTCCTTTGGGAGTTGCTACAGTACAGGCATGGAAAGATGAAACCCATAAGCCCAGATGATGATGTATAATAGTGAATGCTGCAGTATGCTTTCCCATGGACACTTAGACTGGTTTTCCTATGGTATACCAACTCATTTTTGCTTTGTTCCTGTAGTTTTAGTAATTGAGTTTTAAATTTGAGGACAGTTTAACTTGAGGCTACCCTAAATATTTGTATCACTGAGTATTTGTCACTTGTATTTTTATCATTTAACATTTCAGGGATGTTTAATTTGCTGGGTGGAGTAATAATGCCAAGGGAGTGATACTAAAAACAAATGTGAGGTTAGTAAAAAAGTAATCTTATGATAGATAAAGAACATTTAAAGTATAGGAAGTTTTAAGATAAACTAAAAAGTTTTCTCAGAAGGTGCAAATTGAGAGGATTTTATATCAGTCTTAAGACACAGTAGCAGTTGTTAGTTTAATTTTATGGATCTGACATTCCAGTTTACTTACTGACATGACTTCCCTTTTCTTATACCTTACCATTAAGTATCATAATGTACCATAATGACTGATTGCTCCAAGCAATTTTAGGCTGCCATGACTCTTAAGAGACTTTAATGTATTCACAAAGGTTCTAGAGACAACAAACCAGAAAACCATGTGAAAAGCAGTATCAACATGGAACACTTTTCCACACCAAAGTCTGTTCTTACCTCTAGACTTGTTCTTGGGAAAACTTGCCCTCTGATGGCCTCTTTTTTTTTAAATTATTTTTCCTTCTCTTAATTTGTTTTATCCCATCTGATGAAGGTGAACATTTCTAGTAGAAGAGGGTCACAGTGGATCTCTGGTATGGGTTTAATGACAGGGGTAAAAGCAGATATACTTGGCCGTAGTGAAAATCTGTGTATTGAGGTTCCAGCCAATTATTAAGTAAATGGAGTAAACAGCCCACATTTCACAAAGTAGCCATAATGACTGACAGTTAAGTTATGCTTCTGAGGAAATCTAATTGTGACCTTGGAAGAACAGCACTGTCATGAATGATGGTCTGTTAGGACCCCAGGGAGAAAAACATTCTACTTTCCAAGTGTATTCAAGTTTTTTCCAAATTCCTCAAGGTTTGCTTTGTTAGGGATGCACGAGAAATTGTCTTCCAGTACTGTGACCACATTACTCCAGGTCTCTGAGCTAAAAGGGTATAATGATGTTTCTTAAAGCACTAATCACAGGCAAGAGAATCAAGTCCAGACTATCTGACAAGCCCCTTATTTAGTATGTTTCCTCATTAAGAACATTATGTCCAAAGATGTTAGGAAGAGCTGTTTACCACAATGAGATAATCAGTATGATGTAAAGAAGGTGAACATTTTAACAAGTTTGGCTAATAGACATTTAATCACTTAAGTCTTTTTAAAGGTCTTGATAGGTAATACACAATCTTACTGTGGCTCCCAAAGTTTTAAAAACATGCCTCCTGAAAACTTAGGGACTAGATGTTGAATTATATTAGAGCCCAGGTCTCTTGAGACTTGACACACCACAGTCCTCACTATCATACCCTGTTTATTGTCTAACAGCCTCAACTGAAGGACCATTGGCATGTCCTTAAAAATCAGGTCTTTAACAATTTTCAAAAATTTGGGTACATTTAAAAATTTCACACCATCAAAATTTATGCTTCTGGACATAGAAGAGAGTCCAGTTTCTTGGTCCACAAATTGAATAGATGTTGAATAAAACTTTCAAAGAATGGTTTATAAACCTTTATGAGAGTCTCCCCAGGAACTTGTTAAATGTATGGATTATTTCTCTGCTCTACCAGAAGGAGAGTTTATAAGTGTAGGTCTGGGAGAGCTGCACTTGAAACAAAGTCCCTGAAACTTTTTGTCCCCTGCCCTTGATATCTCCCATTAACAAAGAAATAACTTTATTTTGAAGTGTATGTACACACATACACGTACCAATTTATCTTTGTGAGGCAAGAATATACCAAGGTTCTGTATTATAAAATGTGGAAGAATTGTACTTGGAAGCATATACCTATGAAGGTCAGAATTGATGGGTAAAGCAGAGTAGTTCCCAGCAGAATGGAGTTTTGAGTATGGCCTCTGGATGTGAGCTGAGCAGAGTTTTGAATTAGGTTCAAATAGAATATGTTAAGATCAGATTACCCATAGTGGAATTGCCTGGCTTCCTTTGGACCTATATAGATCAAAATGAAAGTAAGCCTTTTCACCGTAGGTTTCTGTTTAAAAAAAAAAAAAGATTTTATTGTTGCTTATTTCAGCAAATCTGTTTGCAGCATCTTCTACCTTCCTCGTATCCCCCAAAGCGTTCCTCAGTTTCCTACTTTATTATGTAGAGAGATGCCGGTGGGGTTGGAGGCATGATAAATATTACTGAGAATGCCTACAGAACCTACCACTTACACATCTTAATCCTGTTCTGTTCAGAGAAATGGATACCATAAACACATAAAGAAGTAATATACCAGGTATGAGTTGACTGCCATGTGGGGCTAGTCTTTTATTTTAAATATTTATAACCCTAGTAGGGAGCTGAGTAAGACCTCTGACCTAAGTCTCTGGACTAATTAAGATAGAAAACCAATAGAAACAGGGTAGTCGGCACAATTAGTGCCATCTACTGGGTGATTACTATGTCGTTTCAGTAGTATAGAAATCTGGCTTAATGTGAGGAAAATGTTCCATTATTTCATTATTGGATAGGAATTTTTGATGGTTTAAGCATCATATGGAAGATCATTAAGGAGCAGTTGGGCTATCTGTTTAATTCTAGTTTATGAACACGCAGTACCGACGTCAAAAGTAAATTCCCCTCAGTTAAGCAAGTTTATTAAACCCTGAACTGCCCCTAAAGCTACAGAAAATATGGGAACAGTTGCCAAGTTTTGTATGCTTGTTACATTTAACAATAATACTGGTGGGAAGTGTTAACTGTTAAAAATACGTTTGGGTGGGTGGTGGTTTGGTAAAAACAGCTGAAGTAGAACACGAACTGCCCTTATAAATTTTATTCCTTTACTAGTGGTATTTTGTCAAATCCTGGCCAAGTGACTGCTATTGTTCTTGGAGCTATGTTATCTTTGCAGAACATAACCTATTTTAAATGCCAGAGACAATATGCTTTGGCGAAAAGAACTGGTTTTGAGCTGAGGAGATCTTGGTTTGAGTCCTAGATCCACTATTTACTGGCTCTATAATCATGAGCTTCATTATAAAATGAGAATATTGGGGCTGTTATGCTGGCAGGGCTATGAGAACTATGTGAGTCAATGTATGCAAAACATCTGTTCTATCTAGGGCTTTACAAATGTTATGTTCTTTCCCCGTGAGCAGTGGAAATAAGAGGCAAATACTGGTCATTTCTCCATGCCATTATTAGGAGACAATCTTTTCTATAATTTAAAATATGGAATATTAAGTAATTTATATAATTGCAATTAGGTTTTTTTTTTTTAAAAATGAAACAAGATTTTACAGTCTTCTGGGTGCAGAAAAGTATGTGTGCTGACAATTTACCACTATTACGAGGATAGCATGTCGGCTTGAGTCTTCACCCTGAAGTCTGCCCAATACCTGAGTACCCTGTGCTGTTTTTCCATTCACCTTTGCCCAGAGGGTGAGGGCATGGTTATGAAGGTGCAGGGGACGAGGAAGGATGTGTGGGCCAGGGTTTGTGTCAGGGAGAAGGTCAGTGGCCAAGGGGAGAGCAGAGGGTGCTGGAAGGAATTCTATCTTCCCAGTGACAGTCCTCAGGATTGCTGTGTATCCAGAGTTTGTGGGTTTGCTTCTGATAAAGTATTAGGTAACTTTCCCCAACGTTTTATTACGAAAAATTTCAAACATGTTGAAAGAATTGTAAACACCTGTGTACTCACCAGCTCGATTTTACCATTACCACCTATGTTTTTTTCTTTTTTTAAAATTATTTTATTTATTTATTTTTGGCTGTGTTGGGTCTTCGTTGCTGCGAGTGGGCTTTCTCTAGTTGCAGCGCGCGGGGGCTACTCTTTTGTTGTGGTGCACGGGTTTCTCATTGCGGTGGCTTCTCTTTTGCAGAGCACGGGCTCTAGGCACGCAGGCTTCAGTAGTTGTGGCACCCGTGCTCAGTAGTTGTGGCTCAGGGGCTCTAGCACGCAGGCTCAGTAGCTGTGGCACACGGGCGCAGCTGCTCTGCTGCATGTGGGATCCCCCAGACCATGGCTTGAACCCTTGTCCCCTGCATTGGCAGGTGGATTCCTAACCACTGTGCCACCAGGGAAGCCCTGTGTTTGTTCTTATTCATCCTATTCTGGACCTGCATTAGTCCATTTTTAATACATTCCAAATAAATTGCAGACATCAGTGCACTAAATATTTCTCTATTTCATCATGCCTGTTCACTAGATTTCAAGGTTTTGCTGTTTTTAGTGTAAAATTTACAAAGAAATGCACAGATCTCAGGTGTACATTTGTGAGTTTTAACAAATGCTTATGACACCTGTGTAGCTCCAGCCCCTATGTAGATATGGAACATTGCCATCACTCCAGAAACTTCCCTCATGCATCTTCCCAAGCAAACCCCCCTCCCCACGGCTCCAGTGGCAGTCAATTTTCTGATATATTAAAAACCACTCTTAGCTTAACTAAAGGTGAAAGTTTCACATGTGCCAAGGTCAGCTCTAGATTGCCTCACTGAGCTATGTAGCTCCTGTTCCAGCCATGCCAGAGTGCTACCAAACCCAGCACCCTCACACACCTCACAAGTGTAATTCCATGACCTTGGTATTTTTTATTCTGTCTTGTTTCAATTTAGCTCCAGGACTGCCCTTAGTAATGTCTATTTTTTTCCCCCTCAAGATTTACATCTGACATCCTAGATTCTTGGGGTAGAAACTGCTAGAATGAAGACCAGCTGAGCAGGAGGACTTGCAGGCCCACGGATGTGGCTGGAAGGAGTTGGCTACCTGGAACATACCATCTGCCCCAAGCAGCTCTGAGTCAGGAGTTGGAAGGGGAACCTCTGGCAGGACATGATATGAAGTCCTCTGGGATGGAGTGCCAGCATGCAAGAGGCACCTTGGAACTTCAGTGTTTGCAGGTCAAGTGCTCAGCTATTTAGCACATTTTGAGTCGAAAACTCTGATTTTCTTAAGGTTTGAGCTGACCAGAAGTGTCTTCTGCTCCTTACGGTTTTGCCTTTTCTTCTCACAGGTAAGGATTCAGACTTGTTATACTCAAGAGTGTAAAAGTTCCTTGCCAAGCAAAGAGCCCACCACTCTCAGTCTATAGGGAAGCATCCCTGGATGAAACACACTAAAGAGAACACAATTGTGTGTTCTTTCCCAGTTTGTGCACACATGTTTGTATACACACATGTTAATCACTGCCAACAAAGCTTTTTCTGCATTAAGCTCCACATTCCCCAGTCTTAGGTATTTTCCTTTTTTCATTACTTGGTCTTTCCACTTCTCTAATGGGTGACCCATAATTTATTGAGCACTTACTATGTGCCAGTACTATGCCAGTGAGTTCCCTACATGATCTCATTGATTCTATTAAATGACCCTGTGAAGGAGGTTTTTTTATCCTCACAGATTACAGATAAAAAGACTAAGATTTAGGAGGATTGACATAATTTGCCTGAGATCACACAACCAGGAATTTGTACTTTCAACTACCTAGCAATATGGAAACTGGGAGGCTCCTGCTGACTCACTGGACAGTGTGGACAGGAGATGGGGTTTGAATTGGTTTTAAAAGGGAGTGTAAATTCAGCTATAGGTAGAGGCGGAGATGGAGAACAGGAATACAGAATGTGACTAATTCACATTTTCACTTGGAATTAGTCATACTTTAAATGTCAACTGAATATACACCCAATTAGTTAAGGAAATTTAGTTTACAACAGAGGTGGTATCTTGATAGGGAAACTGGAATATTTAGATCCCCTCCTCCCAACACACACAAATATTAGAAGAACATGGGTGAATTCCCCCATTATTTGGGAATGGATGAAACTTATTCTAACAATGGCTCAAAATCCAGAAACAAAGGAAAGATTGCACGGTTAAAAAAGCATAAAGACAAATGATAAATTGGGAAAAATATTTATAATTTATATCACTGACAAAGGGCTGATAGTCCTAATATATACAAAGCTTGTAAAAGTAGAGAAGACCAATCACTCTGTAGCAATTGATAGTGAAAAAATGGACAAGAAATATAGGCAGTTCACAGATAAAATCCAAATGTCTCCTAAGCATATGAAAAGAATGCTCAACCTCACTCACAGTGAGAGATGCAGGTGAAATTGCCACTGAGATACCATCACTCACTTTTAGATTGACAAAGATATTAAAGTTTGAAAACATACACTATTGTATGGGCACTGACACTATGAGAAACAGGCACTTTCATTCATAGTGGGAGGGAATACTAATGGTCTAATCCTTAGGGTTAGGAGGTTGGGGGATTTGGAAATTTTACATTTGAATTTGCCCTGTGACCCAACAACCTTGTCTCTGGAGATCTATCCCTGTGACAGGTTGCAAATGACTGCTAGAATACCTCTGCCTTTGTGCATATCTTTGGGTAGTCACCCTCTTCCCCATGACAATGAGCTTGTCTGAGTACCCTAGGACAGTAGCAAAGTTAATGCAAGCAGAAGATTGAAAAGTACTTGCGCACTGGGTCTTGTTTTCTTTTGACGTGCTTGGAACCCTGAGAGTGCGACAAGAACGTATAAGTGAGTGCTAGCTAGCCTACCAGAGGGTGAGAGGCCACTCGTGCCTTCTTGGCCGGCAGCTGACCAACCTCCCAACATGTGAGTGAGTCTACCTTGCACTCTCCAGTTCCAACCGAGTTGACAGCTGACTTCAGTCACATGAGTGAAAACAGCAGAAGGAAGGACAGGGCTGAGCTCTGCCCAAATTGCTGACCTACAGAATGTTGAGCTAATAAATGATGTTGCTCTATGCCACTAAGTTTTGAGGTAATGTGCTATAGATAGCAAAAGCTAACTGATACAATAGTGAAGATACTCTGACACAAAAATGAAAAGACATGTTCACTGAAGCATTGCCTATAATAGTAAAAGACTGGAGACAACTCAGATGTCCACCAGTTCGGGAATGGTTGAATACCGTGCATTCACTCAGGGAACGCTAAGCAACTGCAGTAGAAATCTCTCTACATTTACGAAGTGATTTTCAGGATATACTGTTAAGTGGAAAAAAGCAAAGTACAAAATAGTACATATAGTGTGCTACCTTTTTTAAAGAAAGGGGAATGTGAATATTTTTGCTTTTATCTTTAAAAATGGTAGAATTGACAAATTAATGAAAAATGATTTCTTTTTTTTTTTTTTTGCGGTACGCAGGCCTCTCACTGCTGTGGCCTCTCCCGTTGCGGAGCACAGGCTCCGGACGCGCAGGCTCAGCAGCCATGGCTCACGGGCCCAGCCGCTCCGCGACATGTGGGAATCTTCCCGGACCGGGGCACGAACCCGTGTCCCCTGCGTCGGCAGGTGGACTCTCAACCACTGTGCCACCAGGGAAGCCCTGAAAAATGATTTCTTAAAGGAAAGGGAAGAGGACATGAATGGAAGCTAGACTGCGCTAACTATTCTTTGTTTTGTAGCTATAACTTTAGAATCATGGAAATGTTTTGCATATATATAGCTGTATACAAACACACACATATATAAAATCATGAGAAGACCCCAGCTGAGCACATGTGAGACTCACTGGGAGGCTGGCTGAGATGCCAGCAGAACTCACCGGGAAGCCACCCATTTGGGTGCTGCCAAACTCTCTGGGAGGTGAGTGCCCCTATGCAGCTCCTGAGCTGCGGCTGCTTGCGACTACAAGAACAGGCAGGGGAGAGCACAGTGAGGCCTGGAAGAGACACTCCTTCCACCTCCAGGGTCCCCTTGATGTCCTCTAACGACAAAGCTTAACATCTTGCCAGCTGGCAAAAGAGAAATGTTTCTAGGGTCCACCTCCAGAATCACACATTGGAACAAAGAAGGGTGGGTTTGGAGCTGCGGAATATTAAACTGATAACTGGCACGCATACTGAGGTATTTATAGATGAAATAATAGGATGTCTGCAATTTGCTTCAAAATAATTCTGTGGGTGGGGTATGATGAAACAAGATTATTCACATGTTGGTAATTGTTGAAATTAGGACTGGTTTATAAAGGTTTATTATACTCTTCTCTCTACTTTTTATATATGTTTTCTCATACATATATGACTATATATATATATGACATTTGTTTTCTCATATGTATATCATGTGTATCTCATATATATGAGATAAACGTATCAATGCACATGCATGTATATATGTATGTATAAACGTTTCCTACTAGTTTTCATTATAAAATGAGTTTAAAAATGTGAATGCAAACACATTATCTGTTCCTAGGAAGCCTACACTTTATATTGTAATCTAGTAATCTAGGGCTGCTAGAATTTTGGAGAAGCCAGCTATCAACCGTATGCAATCTGAGTATGCCCTGACTGGGAAGACGCAACTGTCACTCTGGCTGACAATGGGAGAGAAAGGGATTTCCCTCCTATTGGCAAGTTTGGGGTGGGGCTAGGAGGCCAATACAGGTAGCAACATGTTCTTAACATTGAAAGGGGCCAAAACAGTTGCCTTAAATGAGTTAATGTGTGTTAGCACTTAAAACAGTGCTTAGGATGTTCTAAGTGCTATGTAAGTGTTAGTTGTTGCCGTTATTTCATGTTAATGATTTTCCCATCATCAACTAACCTGAAATATGCCCTTTGCTGACAAGGCCACCTTCTCCCCTCCTGCAGTAGTATCTTCAAGACTCCATATAACCCAGAAATTCAGACCTTGAACTGTTAAAGGAGAGAGCTGACTAGTACCCAAGAGTGTCTTGGTTTCCTCTTTTTCTTGCCTTTCTAAGGGAGAGGCAGGCAGCAGGACTGGTTACTGCAGCAAATGCAGCAACAATAGAGACTCCTAGCAGTGCTGGGGGCAGAAAGGTGGCCATGGCAAAAGTGCAGGTCACAGTGAGGGCAGCAGAGCCTGCAGCACACAGCAGGGCCCTGGACCAGGGCAGGGTACTGGTGGGGCCCCGGAGGAACTCAGTGCCCAAAGGGGCATTGTAGACACCATGTAGGTAACTTCCAGGGCACAAGGAAGTAGATGAGACATCTAGCCACATGGCAAGGGTGGGGTGGGCTTGTAGATGCCAAGGGGTTTAACAGTTAGTGGGACGAAGTTGATTAAACCTTGACTAGAGATTCTGGAGGAGGGTGTTTCATATACTGCCCCCTCAGTGGTGGCAGTATGTGCATGTGTGTGTGTGTAATGCCCTCATGCATCTGTGCATGTGTATATGGACATCTTTTTGCATGCAGCAGTGGCAATAGGAGATTCAATCCCCCAGTAAAAAGGAGTCAGACTTCATATTTAGAGTAAATAAACAAATAAGTGAACATTGCTGGGTAATCAACCTGATACACATTTTTTTCTCTACAGTGGAGTTGCATTTCATACACATACACATTTAATTTATGGGAATTCAACTAAAAGCGCTTGGCTTAGCAAACCAACAACCAACAATAAAAAACAAGATAAAAGTGAGAGAAGGACAAAAATATTTATTTAATCGTGCATCCACCATGACACCAACAACTGGTGCTCCCCTGCATGTCTAGCTCTTGTGTGATTCTCAGAGAGGAGCATCTCGCCACTCCTTGGGATTCTAGCCCTTAAAGACATGGCTGTGTTTTTTGTTTTTTGTTTTTTTTAATAGAACATGCACTCTAAATGCAAACCAGCTACCTTATTCAGAACTCAATGAAGAATACCAGCTTCTCACGCGCTCTTCTTACAAAATTAAAAAATATTGAAAATTATATTTTTCACATATTAAGTGGAACCATTTGAAAGTGATATATATTACTGAGTAGGGCTGTGTACACAAAATTATGCATTCCAAATTAGTTTAAGGGAATAACAAATTTAGCTGCTACGTGATTTTATTTTACATGCTGACTTTAGATCTATCCCTGCATAAAACATGGCTCCTCTGTATGATTTCCGTTACATATAATGAATCAAAACAAATGTCTCATTTGTAGGTGTTGAATTAGTGTGGCACAGAGGGTGTGTCAAAATTCAATGTTTATCATTTTATTTCATACAAAACAACAATAGATCCTTAAGAGCAGGGTGGGTTGAGCATTGAAAAGTGAAGATGAAGTTTAAATGTAGCATCTAAGGAAGGGCCAAGGAATGTTAGAAAACAACCCTTTTCATATCTCAAAGGAACTGAACAGTAACGGGTAGAAATGTGGTAGAGTTGCCACAAGGACATGAACTTGGCTATGTAAATTGCAAAACCCAAGTCTGGTTTACCTGGTCTTATGTGACAATGTGAATATTATAAACTGATTATCATATTTGAGGCATCTGTGCCCACCCCCAGCCTTACATTTTAGCCATGCTGCGTAATGGTGTGAAGAACCCATTGATCCAAAGCAATCTTATGGCCACCCCTCTATAGGACTGAAAGTGCCTTTGATTCTGCCTGTTACCGTCCCTGTTCTTTTTCTGGAATTATCAATTCTTCTGTGGGTTCAACCTGCCTGGATTTCTTGTTCTCTGGAGGCAGAAGAGCCTCCTGGGAGGTGAACTCAAGCTGGGGCTCAGGAGCATTGGCTCTGGGCAAGCTGGTGAGATGGCCTGATACTTGTGTTTTGAGGGGGAGAGGAAGGTGGTGGGAAAGGGTAAGAAACTTCCTGGTAGGAAAGGATCTGAGCACATGGAATTTGACCCAGAAGAAAGTCTTAGTCATCAGAGCTAAGGGAGGAAGCTCTGAATACAATGCATCAGCCCTCCAGTGTGGGTTAAACTCAATATGAACTCTTTTGGTTTTAAGTTTTTCTAGGACTTCAAATTATCTCCTTACATATAGTGTGGAATTATATGGCTTTATAAAGAGTAGTTTCAAATGTATGAATGTGAAATAAGTTTATTATGCTCTAAAACTTTAACTTGTCTTATCTGTGGATAATTTAAGCCCCTTGTTATGGGCCAGAAGTATGAGGTTTTGGCTTTCCTGTTGTGTATTCTTTAGACTTTGGAATGTTAATAATGTAACGAATTTTTCAAAATAAGAAAATACTTTGGAAGATTTCCCAACACATTTCAAGAATGGTTTGGGAAGAAAGTTTGTTTTCTCAGTTTGTTTTATGTGATTTCCACACAAACTTCCTAAAGCAAAATCAATATGCAATAAATCCTGGAGCTGGTGCTGTCAGTTTCTCACTAGTAAGTACATTAGATTGAATCCCCTGTCCTACTCATGTACTCTCCGTACATTCTGTTTCCAGGTACACTTTGAGAAACCTAAAAGCAAAAATGTCTTGCTGCGTGATCATTTCTATCTTGCACTATCCTCTTACCTCTTGCACTTTTTTTTTTCCTGCTTCCAGTAGAAGTGCTACAAAGCTGCATGGTATCTTTTTTTAACTTTACAGGGAGGAAGGAGAGAAAGTCAATTTCCAAGAATGATTGGCTGCTTTTCCTGATTATAGAGGAGGGAGAGCAAAAGATGTCAGCAAGCAAGGCTCTATCCTCTGTTGTTTAATTCTTACCTCCATTTTCCCTCTTTCAGATTGGTGTCAGGGTTCACTGCAGTTCCAGAGGAGGTTGACCTGACCATCAGCAGGGCTACTTAGAGGCCTGTTCCTTCTTCACAACAAGTGGGCTTGGGCCCAACTCTGAATCCAGCCATGCAAACACTGCCCATGAAGCCCTAGCAGGTCAGTCCACTGGCTTCTCTTCTCCTTTCTTCCACAATCACACACACAGCCTTGCTTCAAGCTTCTAGGAATTAATAAGGGAAGAGACAAACATTAGCCTACCAAGATTCTAATTAACTTTGATGTGGATTTATGTGTAAAGTTGGATGAGTCACTGATTTTTAATAAACGGGAGAGAAAAATCTTAAAGATTAATGTAATAGCTGAGAACACAGGAGGGAGAACTTTGATGGTTGCTTAATTCTTTTCCCCAACCCACGTCATTTGGAGAAAAAAATATCAAAGACCTTTACAAAAGGGGGAAAGGAAAGGAGATTATGCAAATTAAAAGTTCACAGGACTAAATCATTACTCTTGTGCAAATGAGCTTCTCCTTCATGTGCTTTTCAGGAGTGTTTTAGGGCTATATTTGCTGAGGATACATTCCAGAGGATAATGAGAAATGGAGGCATGGTAAAAAAGAGACTGATTATAAATTAGCTGATCTTTCTGTGTGTTACAGAGTTCTATGTATTGAGTTTTCCCCCTCCTCCCACCTAGTCCAGGCAACTGTCAGAAACCTAGACCGGTATGGCTACCTTTCCAGCTGTCCTTGAGTGGTCTAAGCTCTTCATTGGCTTCAGGGCCATTGCTGTCCTGCCCACTCTTTTGCCCTGATTTTGGGACTAGCGCAGAGCGAAGGTTTCTGACTGCTAACAGAAGCTTCTCACTCTTGGGTGAAGTGGTTAAAACCAGCAGGTCTGTGGGCTCCTAGGCCACTCACTTTCCAATTTGATGGAATGTTCCAGTGTTGAGTGTCATCAAGGTTAAATAATTTAGCCTAAAGCTCTCTTTGGCCTGATAATAGACAGCTGCAATGTATAAAGATATATTTTGAGTTGTTGTACAGATTAAGTATCCAACTTTTTCCTAAATGGTAAACTGACATGGTGAGAGATATGAAACAATGCACAAGGCCTTATTGTGTTTAATTAACTGTGGATGCTTCCATAGCTTAGAGAGCTGGTTTGAACAAAATTGTAATTTCACAGCCTTACCAAAAAAGTCATTAATCTTTTATCATTTATAAAGTAAGAACTTGTATATATTTACTGATAATGAGAGGAATATGTAGGTTGACATAATTTATTGAAACTTTATTTCACACTTGAGTTCTGTGGACAGATATTTATAAATAACCTCCTGGGATGTACATCTTTTCTCACCTGTCATAGTTTTGCTTAGAATAAATTCATGAGACTATATGCCACAGAGACTGCTGAGGGAAGTAACTAATAGTAGTGAAGACTTTGAAGGCTGACTTCTGGCTTTACCTCTTATTAGCTGTGCAACCTTGTTTAAGTCCCTTAACAGCCCAATTTCTTCAGCTCAAAGATAGAGATAATACCACTCCATCCTAGAGTTCTGTATTAAATGAAATAACGTCTGCAATGTACACAGGCCAGTGTTGGGCATGTAGGAAAACAATAGAAGAGCTATCATTCTTAGAAACAATTGCTGGGTTAAGGGTATGTATATTAAAAATATTGATACAAATTGCTAAAGTTATCTCAAAATTTGATTATAAAGTTGTGGGACTCATGAATGAATATATGATAGTAAGAGATAATAGGGATGCCCATTAATGTAAGAATCTTCCCCTAGTATTCACCTGTTTGTTTGTATCTGTTCTCGCTTCTTCTGATAACAACGTTTGATTTTCCTCCATTGAAAATGGAGGAAACTACATTTCCTCCATTTTCAATCCATGTAGTGCAGTGGGGCTGACCCCATCCTGTGGCTTCAGCGCATGACTGCAGCTATGAAAACTCGTTGATTACCTGGTAACTAGCCATGGTTCTATGAAAGTATGTATGTGTCTGTGAAGGTAAATACAGGGAATTTTTTTTATAAAGTTGAATGATTTGTTAAAATGAAAATCTGCAGACTGTATCTATTGGTGTTAATTTCTAAGACTTCTTCCTGGTAGGTTTGCATTACAAAACATAAGTATTGTCTGTATTTAACTTTTTCATTTGTCCACAATGAATATACAAGGCTGAAATGTAGGGTCCTGTTGAGGGGTCACAGAAAGCAAAGCCAAACAGAACATAAAGACCAAACTTGGGAGAACTTTGAGCACTGGTCCAGAGCATTCGCACTTCATTCTTTGTGTCATGAGGGGTCCTTAAATATTCTGAGAAAGTTTCTAGAAGATTAATAGGGCAATGATATGCAGATGAGAGAAGAGAGGAAACAGGAGGCAAGGAAAGGAATTACTGGACTCGCAATAATTCAGGTTGAGATTTTTTTTAAAAAGTGGGGCAGTGGGAATGGAAAGCAAACAATGGATGGGGGAGGCATTGAGAAGGAGGAGAAAATAAGACTTGGCCACCTCAAGAAGAGTCAAAGATGAGCTTTATCATTAATTTTTTAAAAAGATAAGTTAGTTTGGGGAACTGATTTGGTTTGGTGGAGGTGCTGTGGGTAAGATAATTAGTTTGGTTTTATATTTATTTGTACTCCTTTCGATTTGGATTTCGGTTCTCTTAGAAGTTGAACACAGTATGTAGAGTGGGAGGTAACCACGAGGTGGCCCTGGCAGTTGAAAACTGCTCTCCCAGAGCTATATGTAAAGAGTAGTATGAAAAGTAACTTTAAGAGCAATAATCTTTATCCATAGCCTGTGACTGTATTAACTCATCCAAAGAAAGAATTGCTCATTAGAAAAGGGGTTATTTGGTAATGAAATAAATAAAATGGTGAGCCATGAAGATAAAGTTTGGCAGTGTCCAAAAAGCATTGTTTGGAATGGTCTGAGGCCTTAGGCAGTCTGGTGTGATTGGCAGATATGACCCAGCCTGTTGATGGATGGATGTACCAGGCTATTTTAACCTTATGACACTTCATAATTTGTTCTAATTTTATGCTCACCAAATCAACCTTCTAAATATAATTTGGCTCCCCATATGGTTTCTATGCCAGTAGAAAAATTCCTTTTGAGTAGCAGGTCCTTTTTCATTGTCTGTCATTAAATTGATATTCTGGGTAAGAAGCACACGTCAGTCATGAGTTTCCACAGCGCTGAGTCACCATCCTCATGAACTGCGCAATCCTGAGGCACAGGCAAAAATGGGTTTCCCCATCTGTAAGGCTGAGGGCCAGTCTCTGCCTGGTGGAGAGCTACCAGGTCAAAGCCTCATGGTAGGTAGGTAGCTGACCTTCCCCCTGGTATGTTTTGACATTTCTATGATCTCTTCTCTTCAAGCATATATACTCCCTGACCCAGAAAACACCAGGCAACAGAGAATCAACAACAAGGCCTTAAATCTGATAGATCTGCCAGAGGCTGGAAGATTTAATAGCTGGGACATTTTTCCACTTGGGGAATTTTAAGGCACCACCCAAATCCTATTTACTTTGTTTAGTTTTGCATGTGTGTGTGTATGGGGTGTGTGTGTGTGTGTGTGTGTGTGTGTGTGTGTGTGTGTGTGTGTGAAAGAGAGAGAGAGAAAGAGAGATCATAAAAGTTACTCTTAATCATTATAGAAAACAATAATGAGGAAACAAAGATGAATAAAATCAAGTTAACACCCCTTCTCAGAGGCAACCGTGGTTTGCATTCTGGCATATTTCCACCTAGGCAATTTCTTTTTACTTTTAATTTGTACACAATTTAAAAACGTTCATTATTCCACTGTAGATTAGAAGTAGAAATCTAAAGAAAGGGCAAAGAAAGAAAAGTCATAAAAAGTAGATACAATTTGTTAAAGCTCATAGTGTCCTGGATTATTTCATGGGCCATAGCCATGCACAGCTCAGTAATTCCTGGGGTCAGTCCCTGTACTGTAATTGGTACAATAATAAATTTTCAGCATGATGACCTCAAATCATCATTAAATGGTTAATTTATATTCAGTATACTTCTGTTAATAGTAGAAGATATAAAGAATACACTTCTGAACTATGTCCTTCAAGCTGGTTAATATGTATAAGGAATGAAGTAAACCCTTAGCTGTATGGAAACTTGATTATACAGAATTCTTCTTTTTCTATGGGTTCCAAATGGACAAGATGTAGCTAAAACTATTGGTTGCCTCTCTGGCATCCATTCCACCCTTCTCCCATTAGTTGGCAGCCATATTTTGGTGGGGCTGACACAATTCTAGCTCCAGAGAAAGGCACTGCTTGGCTTAAGCTAGTCATGATAATCACATCCCTTTGCCCCAGTAACTGATTCAGGAAAGAGCCTGGAGCTGTGACCTAAGCCAACAGCTCAGAGCATTTCTCTGTCCACAGTGACCATTCAGAGGTAGATGTTGACCCCAATTCATCAGTCAGGATAAAGCCATTAGTTTCTGTTTAGCGGCTATGGAAGAGAGGCTCTCTTCTCCTGTAATCTGAGATGTACATTTGAGTCCTGGAACTGCGGCAACCACTCGTTACAATGAGAAAGTCCACCTGAGGATTTTTTTTAAGGCAGCAGAAGAGATGATCTATTGTACACATGGTACACTCAGCCACACGTGAGAATACAACTAGTCCAGAATGTCACAGAACCAAGAGAGCCTGTTTTGGTGTGTGCAAAGTGGGCCTCTCAGCGGGGGCTGTAGCAACAAGATGGCTATGGAAGTTCTAGATCCATTGAAACAAGTTTCAGGCAGTAGCATGCAATCTAACAACTTGTACCATTGTGCCTGGCCACCTGCCTTCCATATTTCTGCTCTTGTGGCCTCTATGGGTGTTCAAGGTAGTGGTTTACTGGGCCTCTAACTTATCTTTCTTTTTTCTTTTGGGCTTCAGCCTGCACATCTGCTTCTTCCTCCGCTTGGCTCTCATGGTATGGAGGTTTCTAAGAAGATGGTGCTAAGGCCAATAGCCTGCCTGACCATTAATTCAACCCATGGAAGAGGGCAGAACTGAAACAGCAAAAAGAAGCCAGAATCCTGAAATTCACTCTACACCTGGGCTTGAGCAAATGATTTTAATTTATATTTAAGCTATTTTGATTTGCATATCCAATAATGTACCTTGTTGGAGGTGAAGGTAGGCCATCAACACATAAATGTGTTCTGTTAAAGGCATGCATCTAATGTTGCAGACACCAGTCAGGGCTGGGCTTGAGCCACAATTATGAAGAAGATAGCATACCACACAGGAGCTGCTCAATAAATATTGGTTGAATGTGGTTGGAGTAGTCAGAATGGGTCAGGACTCGCTAGGAGTAAAGATAGAGAGTAGAGGTCTGAAGACTCAAACTCCAGTAGGCGTGAGGAGGAAAAACTGCAATTAGTGAAGGAGCCACTGAAGAGATAGGGTGAGAGGCAGCATGTTGCCCCATCATTGTGCCTAATAGAAAAAGTTTCCATTAAGAGCTGGTGATCTACAATGTCAAATGTTTCAGAGGTACCAAGATAATCAATGAACAAGATGAACTTGGTAATTTGGAAGTAATTGGCGACTTGGTGAGATGCACAGAAGCAAATACTAAGTGACTTTGAATTTTATTAGATTTGGGATAAATATGGTGTAAACAAAGTTTCCCACAGACACTGGCCCAACAAAGTGCAACGTCATAGTGACAGACACAAAATGGATTTTCTTTGGTTCTGCTTCTATTTTCTCTGTAGAAAAATCCAGAGATTTAAAAACTCTTTACACCTTTGTGGGGAACTCCAGGGTGTTTTTTTAAGTTTATTACAAACCACTGGTTGCTGAGTGGTGTTCACCATTTTCCTACTGTCCTCCTTTGACTCTCTTGGGGGACAGGTGATATTGGCAAGGGCACTGGGCAAAGAAGAGAAGTGACTTCTAGAAGACCAGCCAGCCACCAACCACTTTCCACAGCTTGTGGCCTTCACTCTGGGAGTTACATTACCATCAGGGCATAGCTAGTCCTCAGCACTGGGGCTCAGAAATCTCATTTTTCCAGCACCCCATGAGAGTGCCATTAACCCAGCTCTCAGAGGCTTGTCTCCTATGCATGAATTTGTCAAATTTTAGGAAGCATTATAACTGTCAAGAAATGAAAATGCCTGGATTGGCAGAAGATTGGTGAGCAAGGAATCCAAATATTAGGAGTGATTGATTCAAGAAGTATCCCCCAGCTAGAACAGATTGGGGTACCATTACCAAAAAGTTCAAAATGTTAGTGTTCAGTCAGAATTCCTTTTCCTCTAGGTAACACTTGCATGGTTATTTGTAAACATTTTCTTCCTCTGGGATCCTGTTTTTTCCTCTGCTCATGTGGCTGATCATCTTCTATTCGTGTGGTTTTTCTTTCAAACATGAGTCTGATATACTTGATTAGGGTTCTACTTACAACCAAATACAGTTCAGCCTCCTTGAGACTGCTCTCCACCACCTTGATTGGAGTTTTAACTGTTTACAAACATTCCCTTCATACCTTTTTAAAGACAGTCTTTGAAGCTTATTCCCATAGTTGAAAATGTGTATCCAGTGACTTCGATATTTTCTAGTTTGTTCATTCATTCATTGCTCATCCATTTATTCACGCATCGATTCCATAAATATTCAGTGTTTGCCTGCTCTGTGTCAGGTATTGTGGTAGGTGCTGGGATAATAACGACTTGTAATAGAGTCACAGTTTGGCCCTTCTCAGCTTCTGACGATGAGTACTGGGAAAGAGTTCACTCTAGGCCCTGTGGATGGTGATAGTTCCTGCTGCTATGGGAGCCCAAACAGCAATACCTATGGGAGTGTCCACTGATGTCCATCAGTGATGGTCACTTTTCCTTTTTGATGGCTCCACTGCCTTAGTACCTAGTATTGGACACTGCCGGAGGTGGTAGTGAGGCCTCTGGGTCTGTCCCTAAGTCTGGGCTCAAGGCAACCAGGACTGTGAGAGCATGCATAATATACATTGAGGGTGCCATGTTCTGATGCTGCGGAGGCTGATGGATTCAATGCTAATCACTCTGCTGTCTTGAACTTCTGTCTGTTTTAGCATTTCTCACTTTTTCCATTCTCCCCCCACCCCAGTTTTATTGAGATATAATTGACACATTGTGTGAGTTTAAGGTGTATACTGTGACGATTTGATAGATGTATATATTGTGGAGATACATAAGGTTAGTCACAATAAGGTCTGTCAACACATCTTTCACCTCATATAATTACCATTTTGTTGTTGTTGTTGTGAGAACATTTAAAATCTACTCGCATAAAACCTCTCAACTACAAAATACGGTATTGTTAACTGTGGTTACCATGCTATGCATTATTCCTCTCATAACTGGAGGTTTGTATCCTTTGACCAATTATCCTCATTTCCCTCACCCCTCAGCCCCTGAGAACTACAGTTCTACTCTCTACTTCTATGAATTTGGCTTTATAAGATTCCACACATAAGTGAGATCACACAGTATTTTTCTTTCTCTGTTGACTTATTTCACTTAGCATAATGCCCTCAAGGTCCATCCATGTTGTTGAAAATGGTAGGATTTCCTTCTTTTTTACAGCTGAATAATATTTCCATGTCTTGACTATTGTGAATAATGTTGCAATAAACATGGGAGTGCAGATAGCTCTCTGAGACAGTGATTTCATTTTCTTTGGCTATGTAACCAAATGTAGGACTGGTGGATCATATGGTAGTTCTATTTTTAATTTTTTGAGGAAACGCCATCCTGTTTTCCATGGTGCCTATACCAATTTACATTGCCACCAACAGTGCACAAGTGTTTTCTTTTCTCTGAGTCCTCACCAACCCTTGTATCTTGTCTTTTTGATAATAGTCTTTCTGACACATATGAAGTGATATCTCATTCTGGATTTCATTTGCATTCCCCTGATGATTAGTGGTATTGAACATCTTTTCATGTACCTGTTGGCCATTTGGAAATTTTCTTTGGAAAAATATCTATTCAGGTCCTTTTGCCCATTTTTAATTGGATTATTATTATTATTATTTTGCTTTTGAGTTATACACATTCTATAGATATTTTGGATATTAACCCCTTATCATATATACAGTTTATAAATATTTTCTCCCATTCCGTAGTTACCTTTTCATTTTGTCAACTGTTTCTTTTGCTGTGCAGAAGCTTTCTAGTATGATGTAGTCCCACTTATTGATATTTGCTTTTGTTGTTTGTGCTTTCGGTGTCATATCCAAAAAATACTTGTCAAGACTAATGTCAAGGCGTTTTTTCCCTCTATTTTCTTCTAAGGGTTTTATGTTTCAGGTTTCAGGTCTTGTGCTTAAGTCCTTAATCTATTTGAAATTAATTTTTGTGAAAGGAGTAAGGTAGGGGTCCAACTTCATTCTTTTGAATGTGAATATCTAGTTTTCCCAATACCATTTATTGAAGACACTGTCCTTTCCCCACTGAGTATTCACGACTACCTTTTCAAATATTAGTTGACTCTATGTACATAAGTTTATCTCCAGGCTCTCAATTCTGTTAGATTGGTTGATGTATATGTTTTTTATGCCAGTACCATATTGTTTTGATTACTATAGCTTTGTAATATAGTTTGAAATCAGGAAATGTAAAGCCTCTAACTTTGTTCTTCTTTCTCAGTATTGCTTTGACTATTCAGGGTCTTTTGTGAGATCATACAAATTTTAGGATTTTTTTTCTATTTCTGTGAAAAATGCCTTTGAAATTCTGATAGGATTGCAGTGAATCTGTAGATTTCTTTGGGTAGTATGGACATTTTAACAGTGTTAACTCTTCTAATCCATGGACATGGATATCTTTCCATTTATTTGTGTCTTTTTCAATTTCTTTCACAATTTCTTATAGTTTTTGGTGTGTGGATATTTTACTTCCTTAGTTAAATTTATTCCTAAGTATTTTATTGTTTTTGATGCTGTTGTGAATGAAATTGATTTATTTATTTATTTTTCAGGTAGTTTATTGTTAGCGTATACAAATAAAACTGATTGTTGTATGTTGACTTTGTATCTTGAAACTTTACTGAATTCATTTATTAGTTCTAACAGCTTTTTTTTTTCTTTTTTTTTTTTTTGCAGGCCTCTCACTGTTGTGGCCTCTCCCATTGTGGAGCACAGGCTCCGGACGCGCAGGCTCAGCAGCCATGGCTCACGGGCCCAGCCACTCCGCGGTATGTGGGATCTTCCCAGACCGGGGCACGAACCCATGTCCCCTGCATTGGCAGGCGGACTGTCAACCACTGCACCACCAGGGAAGCCCCTAACAGCTTTTTGGTGGTATCTTTAGTATTTTCTATATACAGTATTATGTGATCAGCAAACACACAATTTTACTTTTTTCCTTTCTGATTTGGATGCCTTTTATTTCTTTTTCTTGCTTAATTTCTCTGGCTAGGACTTCCAGTACTATGTTGAATAGGAGTGGTGGTAGTGTACACTCTTGTTATGTTCCTGATCTTAGAAGGGAAGCTTTCAGCCATTCACCATTGAGTATGGTGTTAGTTGTGCTTGTCATATGTGGTCTCTATTATGTTGAGGTATGTTACTTTTATACACACTTTGTTGAGATATTTTTTATTATGAAAGGGTATTGAATTTTGTTGAATACTTTTTTTTGTATCTATTGAAATGATCATGATATTTATCTTTCATTTTATAAATGTGATATACCACATGTATTGGTTTACATATGTTGAACCATTCTTACATCTCAGGAATGAGTCCCACTTGACCTGGTGTATGATCATTATAATGGGTTATTGAATCAGGTTTGCTAAAATTTTGTTGATAATTTTGGCTTCTATATTTATCAGGGATATTGGCCTGTACTTTTCTTTTCCTTTCATTTTCTTATCTGGCTTTAGTATTAGGGTAATGCTGGCCTTATAAAATGAGTTTGGAAGCATTCCCTCCTCTTCATTTTTTGGGAAGAGTTTGATAAAGATTGGTATTAATTCTTCTTTAAGTGTTTGGTAGAATTCATTTATAAAGCCATTTGGTCCTGGGCTTTCCTTTCTTGGGAGGTTTTTGATTGCTGATTCAATCTCCTTGCTCATTATTGGTCTGCTCAGAGTTCCTATTTCTTCATGATTCAGAGTTGGTAGGTTGGATGTTTCTAGGAATTGATCCATTTCTTCTAGCTTGTCCAATTTTCTGGTGTATACTTAACTTATTCATAGTAGTCTCACAATATTTTGTATTTCTGTGCTATCAGTTTTAAGGTCTCCTATTTCATTTATAATATTTTTTTGAGTCTCCTTTTTTTCTTGGTTACTCTAGCTAAACTTTTGTTAATTTTGTTTATCTTTTCAAAAATCAACTTTTAGTTTTGTTGACCTTTTCTATTTGTTTTCTATTTTCTATTTCATTTATTTCTGCTCTGATATTTGTTATCGCCTTTGTTTTGCTAATTTGGACTTACTTTGTTCTTCTTTTTCTAGCTCCTTAAGGTGTAAAGTTAGGTTGTTTATTTGAGATCTTTCTTTTTTTTTAATGTAGGCATTTATTGCTATACTCTTCCTACCTAAACCTGCTTTTGCTGTGTCTTATAAATTTTAATATGTTTCCATTTTCATTTGTTTCAAGATATTTTTCATTTCCCCTTTGATTTCTTCTTTGACCCATTCGTTGTTTAGGAGTGTGTTGTTTAACTTTGAAATATTTGTGAAATTTTTCAGTGTTTCTTTTATTATTGATTTTTACTTTCATACCATTGTGGTCAGAAAATGTATTCAGTATGATGTTAATCTTTTTAAGTTTGCTAAGGTTTGTTTTGTGACCTAATACATGATCTGTCCTGGAGAATGTTCAGTGTGTGCTTGAAAAGAATGTGTATTCTGCTGCTGTTGGATGGAATGTTCTGTATATGTCTGTTAGGTTCATTTGGTTTAAAGTATAGTTCAAGTCCAATGCTTCTTACTGATTTTCTGTCTGGATGATGTGTTCATTGTTGAAAGTGAGGTATTGGAGTCCCCTACTCTTATTGTTTTGTTTTCCATTATTCCCTTCAGATATTTTACATATTTGCTTAATATATTTAGGTAGTCTGATATTGGTTGCATATATTTATATAATTTATTGTTATAAATTTTTGATAAATTAACCCACTTATCATTATATAATGACCTTCTTTTCTGTTGTTACAGTTTTTGACTTAAAGTCTGTTTTATCTGATATAAGTATAGCTTTCGCTATACTTGCTCTCTTTTGCTTTCTATTTGCATGGAAAATCTTTTCCCATCCCTTCACTTTGAGCCTATGTGCGTCCTTAAAGCTGAAGTGCTGAAATGAGTCTCTTGTGGGCAGCAGATAGTTTGGTGTTTTTTTGTTTGTTTGTTTTGTTTGTTTTGCAATCCATTCAGCCACTCTATGCCTTCTGATTAAAGAATTTAATTTACATTTAAAGTAATTATTGATAGGTAAGGACTTGCTAATGGCATCTTGTTAATTTTTTTCTGACTGGTTTTTAATTATTTTGACCCTTTCTTCCTCTCCTGGTGTCTTCCAAAGTGAATTGATAATTTTCCATAGTGGTATACTTTGATTCCCTTTTCTTTATCTTGTTCATACTGACTACAGGTTTTTGTTTTGCAGTTACCCTGTGGTTTACATGAAACATCTTACAGGTATAACAATCTATTTAAAGCTGATTGCAACTTCAATTGTATTAAAAAATTCTACCCTTTTACTCCCTCCTCACCTTTTATGTTTTTGATGTCACAATTTACATGTTCTTCTATGGTGTACCCAATGAGAAATTATTGTAGCTAAAGCTATTTTTAATATTTCTGTCCTTTCACCTTCATACTAGAGTTAAGTGATTAACGTACCTCCATATTACAGTATTGAAGTATTCTGAATTTGCTATGTACTTACCATTACCAGTGTGTTTTATATGTTCATATGTTTTCATGTTACTAATTAGCATCCTTTCATTACAACTTACAGAACTCCTTTCAACATTTTTTGTAAGGTAAGTCTAGTGTGATGAATTCCCTCAGCTTTTGTTTGGGAGTCTTTATCTCTCATTCTGAAGGACAATGTTTGCTGGGAAAAGTGTTTTTGGTTGGAATTTTTTTTCTTTTAGCACTTTGAATATATCATTTCACTCTTCTGACCTGTAAGGTTTCTGCTGAGAAATTTGCTCATAAACTTATAGGGGTTCTCTTGTAAGTAACAAGCTTCTTTTCTCTTGCTGCTTTCAAGGTTTTCTCTTTGTCTTTTATTTTAGACAGTTTTATTATAATGTTTCATGGAGGAAATCATTTTGGGTTTAAATTTATGAGCTTCATGAACTTGTATGTCCAAATCTCTCCCCAGTTTTGCAAAGTTCTCAGCCATTATTTCTTTAAGTAGCTTTCTGTCCCTTTCTCTCTCTCTTCTCCCACTGGCAGGCCAGTAATGCACAGATTGTTTCTCTTTATTGTGTTCCATAGATCCCATAGACTCTCTTCGTTCCTTTTCATTCTTTTTCCTCTTTCCTCCTCTGACTGGAAAATTTCAAATGGGTAATTGTTTATCTTTGTTCATTTATAGCTCTCTGAACATGTTTACAGCAATTATTTTTAATCTTTTATCAGGAAATTAATATATCTCTATTTTTGGGGGGTCAGTTACTGTAAGTTAACTGTTCCTGTGGTGGCATCATGTTTCCCTAATTCTTCATGATCCCTGTAGCCTTGCATAGGTATCTGCACATTTGAAGAAGCAGTCACCTCTTTCAGACATTATAGACTAACTTTGGTATGGAAAGTACTTCACCTCAGGGTGCGTGCATGTTGTAGCATGCTGCAAATTGGGGTCTAGTGATATAGGTCACCAAATGTGGGGGCTTGTGGTGATTCTGGTTCTGGGGGAGGTATAATGTCTTGTTGGCTTAGGCTGCTGAGGTCCATGGCATTGACAACTGTGTGGTCCTTGACAAGCACTGAAGGAGTTCTGCAGTGGCTGTAAGGCCTGTTGGGGTCTTTAGCAGGGCCTGCAGTTACCAGAACAGGACATCAGTGGTGGTTGGCACTGGTGTTGTGCATACACTTGACCACCGAGGCTGACTTCGGGTGCCTGTATAGTGGCAGGGGCTGGATGCAGACATATGCATAGTGGTTGCGCCCAGGGCCAGCAGTAAGTGCTGGGGCCAACTGTGGGCATGCTAGTAGCTGTGGAGGCCCTGGCTGCCAGCGTGCACTCGTATGGCTGTAGGTATCCCCACAGGTATGCATACGGTAGTGAAGGCCAGTGATGGGAGTTGGGCCAGGGGCAAACAGGTGTACAGCCGGAGGGGTTAGCTACAGGTGAGCCAGCAGCGCAGGCCGGTGACAGGTCTGGGTCCACAGTCAGCTTTGGAGACCCTGGCTGTCCGTGTGTACTCCTGTGGCTTCAGGGTCTCCCTATGGGCACGTGCATGGCACTGGAGACTGGTGACAGGAATTGGGCCAGGGTCTCACAGGTGCACAGCTGGAGTGGGTAGTTCTCAAAGCACATTCAGTTCTGGGGGCCAGCTGCTAGCGTCTAGGCTGGTGTCTCACACTCACACAGTAGCAGAGGCCAGCGCTGGCTACCAGTATGGATCCCAGCTTTGTTGGGGAAAGGGGAGGGAAGGGTTGGAGAGAGAGCAAGGAGAGAGCTGGTGTCTGCAAATGGAAAAATCTTCAGGGGGAAACCTCAGTGGTGAGATCTGTAGGAGGCCTGTGGCAGCTGTGTTGCCTTGGTTTCTTCAGCAGTGAAAGCTGCTGGGGGCGTCTACAGAACCAGTCACTGGGAATCTGCTGTGCATGGCTCCCCCCACTTCATGGTTCCCCCACTTCATGGTTCCCACTGCATGTCTGATCCTGTTAGCCATCTCTAGATGTCTCAGCTTTGTTAGTCTCTAGATAGGGCGAGACTGAAGAGGGTCTTTCATGAAGCATCCTGAAAGTCTGGGGAAGTTGGTCACTTACCTTGTTCCCGCTTTCCTGGTGAGGGGCACTCTTTTGCACCAGAGAGTTCCCTCTTGGTACTGTGCAATGTCAGCCTGGAGGATAGGATGATGTAGGGAAAATGAAGCTATTTTTTCTTCCTTTTTTGTGTGTGTGGTTATTCTCAGAAGGAATTTTGTTCCACTGTGTTGCTGAAGTTTCTTAAGTGGACTTCTAATCTCTCCCAGAGCTAATTTTGTTCATGGATAGCTATCTAATTGTTGATTTTTGTTGGGGGTGGAAGCTGGGGTCTCCTACTCAACTGTGATGACGGTGACATCACCTGCTTTCTCACTCTTTTATTGTAGCCCTTTTTTCTGGGACTCACCACCCTCACTCCTACCACTAAATTGTGCATCTTGACTCTCCCCTTAGAATGAGTTTTTCTGAGGATATTCTTTTTTTTTTTTCCTGTTGCAGATAGACTCTTGATTTGCCTGCTCCACCATTCCTAAATCCCCCAGTAAGCAAACCTTAGGGTAAGTTGATATACTTTTAACAGATTATGTACCTATAATAGATTCATTAAACTCTGTCATACACACACACACACACACACACACACACACACACACACACACACACACATAGAACAGTAATCCAGGGCCTAGTGAAGGAACTTGCACAGTAAGAAGGAAGGACTAGAGGTAGGGAATAAAAAGGGGAGGGAAATGAAAGGGGAGGAAAAAAAAAGAGGAGGAATGGAATAAATAGTTCTGGTACAGAATTCAAGAAATTGAGTACATAATAAATCCTTGATAATTTAAGAGAAGAGGAATGGATGGAAGTAAGTAACAGTTTTAGAGGTTCTGATACATTTTTTAGAGAGTGTATGTTATATAATCTAGAATGTATAAAAAGAAACACATTATGATGGCCAAGATACAATGTAACTAGAATATGTAGCATGATATTTAAGGCAAAATCCTCAAATACATTTACACATTTACTTCATCTCTCCAGGGGTAGAGATGTCATTTCTTAGGAAATTTCAGGTGAGGAGGTTGTGCCAAATTCACGTGAACCATCTGTGAAATTCATAGGAAAAAAGTATCAGTAGAGAAGTTGCTTATCCTCAATGTAAGAAGGCTGCAGCATCAGCTGGAAACCTTGTGTCTGTGACGGGCTTTTCACATCCTGAGAGGCAGAGCCCCATGCTGTGAGAGGCTGAGGCCCCTGCTGGGACATGCTGTCTGCACATTTGCTCAGTTTCTTGTGTTGCTGGGCTCTTTGTGTTTTGTGGTGCAAGTCAGAAGCAGCGGAATATGTGAACCGGGGACAGGTATATTAAAGATCTCCTGTAGCTTTTGGCTGCATGTATTTCAACTACTTAGAAACAGTAGCTCCAGGTTCATACCTTCTGTCCTTTATGTGTTTAGTCAGTTACAAAGCATGTCTTCGCTTTGTAAAACGAGAGCCGGAAGGCTGATTTTCACGTTCAGAAAAAAGGGATGTGTCAGACTCATTGTTATCAGGAGTCTTATACGTGTGATACAGTGTCCCGTAGCTGTAGAGGGCCAGGCCATTTCTTCTGGAGCTGAAATCTTTAATATAAGTTTAACTGCATGTCTCTAAGCAAAAACCTTCTTGTCCAGCTACAGAGACAAAAAAGTTTGCAGAGAAAATGATGTGTGTGGACTGCTCTCACTATGTCCTTCCTCTGCCTCAAGACCTTGATCCAGATAAAGTTAGATGAGGGTGACCAAGGTAGAAGACAGAAATGATCTGATAACAATGGAATCATGCGCTACATGGATTTCCAAAATAATTTTTTAAAAGCATTAGTCATGTTGTCTCTTTCAGTTGCATGGAATAAAAATTAAACTTGAACTGTTTAAAAAATACTAAATGGGGCTTCCCTTGTGGCGCAGTGGTTGAGAGTCCTCCTGCCGATGCAGATGCAGGGGACACGGGTTCGTGCCCCGGTCCAGGAAGATCCCACATGCCGCGGAGCGGCTGGGCCCGTGAGCTATGGCCGCTGAGCCTGCGTGTCCAGAGCCTGTGCTCTGCAACGGGAGAGGCCACAACAGTGAGAGGCCCGCGTACACAAACACACACACACACACACACACACACACAAATACTAAATGTATTGACTCCAAGGTACACGATCAGGCAAGGCTGGATCCTGGTGTACAAGGACTGTTGTCAGGAGCCTGGCTCATTCCATCCCTTGACTTGTCTTTTTCTGGTGTTAGCTTTGTTCTTAGACTCTTTCCAAACAACTGAAGCTTGACGTTCCATCACCTCAGCAACCCCAGCAGACTGTCTCTCTTTCCTTATAGAGGCAGAAACAGTTCTCCAGCTGATGCTCATTGGTCCAGGTCAGGTCATATATATCCATTCCTGAACCCAACATTTACTCTGATGGATAGAACCTGGGCTGTGTGCCCACTCTTTCCCCTCAGTCAGATTAGGCTCAATGCCACCCACACCAATGATCTAAGAGTAAGAGAGGGATGGCTCTTCAAACTGTATGAAAGAAAAAAAAAAAACCCAGAAAACTTAAACAAATGGAAAGGTATTATTTGCTCTTGGATGGAATGGTTTAACATCATAGAAATGTCAACTCTCTCAAGTTAATATAAGTTTAAGGCAAAACCAATAAAGATACCAATGAACTTTTCCCCTAGAGCTAGACAAATTGAATCTAAAGATAATTTGAAAAATAAGCAAGAACAACTAGGCAAACCCTAAAATGAAAAGCAATGAAAGAAATATTTTAATATCCCATTAAACTTTCCAATATTACCTATTATAAACAATACAGGAAAGTATATTTTCTACATGTCTTCTTGTGCAAATGTGTAAGATTTTTCTTTAAGGTAGCTCCTTAGAAGGGAAATTAGTAGGTTTAGGGTATGTACATTTACCAAATTAGTTCCTAAAAATTTTTTTAGTTCAAAACGTTTAGGGACTTCCCTCGTGGCGTAGTGGTTAAGAATCCACCTGCCAATGCAAGGGACATGGGTTCGAGCCCTGGTCCGGAAAGATCCCACATGCTGCGGAGCAGCTAAGCCCACGAGCCGCAACTACTGAGCCTGCGTGCTAGAGCCCTGAGCCACAGCTACTGATGCCCATGTGCCACAACTACTGAAGCCTACGCACCTAGAGCTTGTGCTCCACAGCTAGAGAAGCCACCATGAGAAGCCCGCACAACTCAACAAAGAGTAGCCCCCCTCACTGCAATTAGAGAAAGCCCTCGCGCAGCAATGAAGACCCAACGCAGCCAAAGATAAATTAATTAATTAAAAAAAATTTTTTTAAGTTTTAAAAGATTAACTATAGTGCTACATACATATTTCTGTATAAATGTTATACAATTACAATTTATATCATTATTGGAAATACCAAGACTAATAGGACCCACCCCATGGAATAAGAGTTAATCGAGAGTTGAGTTTACTCAATAATTAGTATTGGGCTTCCCTGGTGGAGCAGTGGATAAGAATCTGCCTGCCAGTGCAGGGGACATGGGTTCGAGCCCTGGTCCAGGAAGATCTCACATGCTGTGGAGGAACTAAGCCCGTGTGCCACAACTACTGAAGACTGCACGCTTAGAGCCCGTGCTCTGCAACAAGAGAAGCCACTGAAGTGAGAAGCCTGTGCACCACAACGAAGAGTAGCCCCTGCTCACCGCAACTAGAGAAAGCCTGTATGCAGCAACGAAGACCCAACACAGCCAAAAAAAAAAAAAAAAAAAATTTAATATCATAATTATTTTAGAGAAACATCTAAAACTAACAGGCATCGTGATGGTGTTAACTGAACTTCCAATCTCTCTTCAGCAGGGAAGTCACATAACTCTTGGCTAGCCCCTTGTGTTGTTCAGTCATCTTAGTTCTTTGTGGCCCCTGATTTTCATTTTGGTTCTCCTCCCATCCTTTTGAATTGATTAATCCCTTGTATCAATGGCTTTATTACTTAAAAGAGTTTTGACTCTGAGTTTTTAAAAATTCACATTTGACTGAGTTTTCTGTTTCAAGCATCTAGCACAGCACTTGACAAATAGAAGACCTTCTGTTCAACCGAAGTCTTTGTCAATTATAGTTTATAGCTCTAACTATCCCTGACCTTATTTGCATAGCTCCATGCAAAGTTCTATACTGGAACTTCCAGTGCATATTTGGAAATAGTATTGCCAGATGGTTCCAACAAGAATACTAAGATCAATTGAGGAAAAAAAAAATTGACCACAAACCCAAATTACACATGCCATCAGGAGCAGTTTGTTGCTGACAATCCATATTACCTCTTATGCTTTATGTTAGATAGTTTTTAATCAAATGTTTATTTTTCAAAAACACACTTTGTTTTCAAACAAGTGGATGATATAGCCCAAGAAGGCAAATTCGTTTTTTTTTTTTTGAGCCAACACTTAATCTGCTGTGTGAATTGGTCCGTATATTAATGGTGACCACTGCTGATTTTGTAAAGGAACTTCTCTGTAGTGCACTCCAGAACACTTTTTTTTCTGAGAATTATGCAAACTGGAGTAGCATTTTACAGCTGAATTTATATTTACCAGTGAATCTTAATGTTCACATATCTTTATATATGTCTATTAGTTATCCATTACTGTGTAACAAATTACTCCAAACCTTAGTGGCTTTAAATGGCCACTAAGTTATTTTATTATCACTCATAGTATTTATTGTTTTTGCCAGTCAGGAATTCTTGGCTCGGTGGTTTTGGCTCAAGGTTTCTAATGAGGTTGAGTCAGTTGTTAACTGGGGCAGCAGCCATGTGAAGCCCTAACTGGGGCTGGAAGATGCACTTCCAAGGTGGTTCACTCACATGATTGGCAAGTTGGTGCTGGCTGTTGGCTTCTTGCCATGTGAGCATCCCCAAGAAACTGCCTGAGTAATGGTCTGCAGAATCGTGACCCCTGTGGCAAGCATACTAGAATCTCTGTGTAGAATTTTCAAAATATCACTCTTATTCTGGGATTCTGATTATTTACACTGATAAGGATGGTGTGGGAACAAATTAGAACTAATAGTGTACATAATAGGAAGAATTACATCCATATCATGATTTTCTGAACTCAAAGTCAATGGCATTCTGTCTGCCAAATTTAGGGTGCTGTTGAAGGTCATTTTCAGGACAATCCAGTGAGGTGGGTAATATTATCACTTCAAATTTACAGATCAGAAAACTGAGAAAGCAACTGCTCAGATAATTGTCCCATGGAGCTAAAATTTGAATTTAGGCATTGGACTCTGAAACCTGTGCTCCTAAAAATCAAGCTATACTGTCTCCTCTTTGGCTCTTTTTTTAACAAAATTAAAACTTCATTTTATTATGATAATTTGAATATACAATAAAGTAGACAATATTTCCTGAACATACATGTACTCAGTACCCAGCTCCACTGACTATCAACTTATAGCCATTCATGGCTCATCTACACCTCTCTTTCCCTTATTTATTTTGAAGGAAGTTTCAGATATCATGTCATTTCATCCATAAATATTTCAGTATGACTCTCTAAAAGGGCTTTTTAAAACATAAACATTATCGGATGAAAAAAAGTACCACTAATTCCTTATTATCAAATATTCAGCCAATGTTCAAATTTCCAATTGTTTTATAAATGTCATTCCTTTTTAAAAAATATTTTCATTTGAGTCGTCATTTGAATAATGTCCACACATTGTGATTGGTTGACATGTCTTTTATTTTTATTAATATATTCCTCTCCATCTTTTTATTTTTTCTTTTTATCACTGATGAACATGTATTTCCAAGACTTGACTATTATAAACAAAGCTGAAATAAATGTCCTTGTATTTATTTTTCTGGGAACTGATGTTTCATGTTTTCATCTATTTTTATTGGCATATTTAATTTTTTCAAATTGATTTTTAAGAGTTCTCTAAATGTTAAAGAAATTAACTTATTTTCTAATACGTATATTATATTTTTTCCAGCTTGTTTGTATTTTGACTTTTATGGTGTTTTAAAGTTTAAAATTTGTGTGTTGTCAAATTTATCAAGTGTCTGGATGTCTCTCTCTCTCTCTCTCTCTCTCTCTCTCTCTCTCCTGTGATGGTCCCAACCATTTATAATTGATTTCAAGATTTTATAACTTATTAGATGTTGAAAAATGGTAATATTCTATAATTATTTCATCCCTTCTTTATTTACTAGCTAGCTGCAATACTTGTATAAAGAGAAACACCCTTCATCTACTATTTGGTTACCCGATGATTCAGTTTATATAAGAAAGAGGGAAAATAAGAAAAATGTCAAACAATCTAATCTTACACCTAAAGGAACTAGAAAAAGAAGAACAGAAAAAGCCCAAGTTAGTAGAAGGAAATAATAAAGATCAGAGTGGAAATAAATGATATAGAGACAAAAAGAAAGAAAGAAAGAAAGAAAAAAAAGAAAAGGAGAAAAAAGAAAAGATCACCAGCTGAAACTAACAGGTGGTTCTTTGAAAAGATAAACAGAATTGGTAAGCCTTTAGCCAGACTCATGAAGAAAAAAGAGGGCTCAAGTAAATAAAATCAGAAATTAAAAAAAAAAGCAATCAGAGAGAACTTAAGAAAACAATACCATTTACAATTGTATCAAAAAGAATAAAACACCTAGGAATAAATTTACCCAAGGAAGTAAAAGGCCTGTACTCTAAATCTATAAGGCATTGATGAAAGAAATTGAAGATGACACAAACAAATGGAAAGATACACTGTGCTCATAGGTTGGAAATTAATATTGTTAAAATGTATTATCCAAAGCAATTTACAGATTCAATGGAATCTCTAACAAAATACCAATGGCATTTTTCACAGAACTAGAACAAATAATCCTAAAGTTTGTGTGGAACCCAAAAAGACCCCAAGTAGCCAGAACAATCTTGAGAAAGAGAAACAAAGTTGGAGATATCACACTCCCTGATTTTAAGTTATTTTACAAAGCTATAGTAATCAAAAAGTATGGCACTGGCACAGAAACAGACACATAGATCAATGGAACAGAATGGAGAGCCCAGAAATTAATGCTTAACTGGTCAATTAATCAAAGGAGGCAAGAATATACAGTGGGGGAAAAGAGAGTCTCTTCTATAAATGGTGTTGGGAAAACTGGGTAGCTACATGTAAAAGAATGAAACTGGACCCCTTTCTCACACCATATACAAAAATAAAGTCAAAATAAGTTGAAGACCTAAATATAAAACTTGAAACCATAAAATTACTAGAAGAAAGCATGCAGTACACTCTTTGACGTTGCAGCAATATTTTTTTTCGGTCTGTAAGGTAAGGGCAACAAAAGCAATAGTAAACAAATGCAAAAAAAAAAAAAAAAACCCACCAAACTAAAAAGCTTTTACACAGTGAAGGAAATCATCAATACAACAAAAAGGCAACCTACTGACTGGGAGAAGATATTTGCAAATTGTTTGTCTGATAAAGGATCAATATCCAAAATATATAAAGAACTCTCACAAATCAATATAAAAAAAAACAAACAATTTGATTAAAAAATAAGCAGAATACCTGAATAAACTTTTTCCAAGGAAGACATACAAATGGAAAAAAGACACATGAAAAATTGCTCAAATCACTAATCAACAGGGAAATGCAAATCAAAACCACAATTAGATATCCCTTTGGACCTCTCAGAATGGCTGTTATCAAAAAGACAACAAATAAGTGTTGGTGAAGATGTGAAGAAAAGGGAGCCCTCTATCAGTTGGTAGGAATGTAAATTGGTACAGCCACTATGAAAAAAGTATGAGGATTCCTCAAAAAAGTGAAAATAGAGCTACCATATGATCCAGCAATTCCACTTCTGGAAAAAACACTAATTCATAAAGATATATGTACCCCAATGTTCATGGCAGCATTATTCACAATAGTCAAGATATAGAAGAACCTTAGTATCCACTGATAGATGAATGAATACAGAAGATGTGGTATATTTTATTTACACAATGGAATATTATTCAGCCATAAAAATTATGAAATCTTGACATTTGCGACAAAATGGATGGACCTGCGGGTATTATGCAAAGTGAAATAAGTCAGACAGAAGACAAATACAGTATGATTTCACTTATATGCGGAATGTAAAAAACAACCAACCAACCAAATAAAACAAAACAGAAACAGACCCATAGATACAGAGAACAAACTGGCGGTTGCCAGAAGAAAGGGAGGTGGGGGGGGTTGGGTGAAAAAGGTGAAGAAGACTGAGAGCTACAAAATATATAGCTCCAGTTATAAAATAAATGTCGAAAAGATATAAGATACAGCATAAGGAATATTGTCAATAATATTGTAATAACTTTGTATGGAGACAGATCATTACTAGATTTATCATGGTGATCAATTAGTAATGTATGTAAACGGTGAATCATGATGTTGTACAACTGAAACTAATATAATATTGCATGTAAACTACAATAAAAAATAAAGACTAAAAATATTGTAATAGATAAACCAAAAAAAAAAAAAAAAAAAGAGAGGGAGAAGAAATGCTAGATTATTTCTATTTATTTACCAGCTTTCAAAATAATGATTTTATATATATCTACAAGATGACCAACTGGATTTTTAAATCATTATTATTAAGACAAGGATTTAAACAAACTGATACGTTTCAATCTATTAAAGATATTATTCTTTTTTTTTTTTTTTTTTTTGCGGTACGCAGGCCTCTCACTGTTGTGGCCTCTCCCATTGCAGAGCACAGGCTCTGGACGTGCAGGCTCAGTGGCCATGGCTCACGGGCTTAGTTGCTCCGCGGCATGTGGGATCCTCCCGGACCGGGGCACCAACCCGTGTCCCCTGCATCAGCAGGCTGACTCTCAACCACTGCACCACCAGGGAAGCCCAAAGGTATTATTATTAACATGCTTAAATTATCCCATCTCTGGCCAATGAGAACCTCTTTAAGTTGGCTCCAGAATCCTTCTGATATAACTAGTAGTTTTTAAGAGTTTTTTTCCTTCCCCCTATGAATATGAGAAAATCTTCTAGACTTACCTTTTGGATCTTCTGCCCCAGTCTTGGACTTAGGCAGTTTTTCCAAGGGTCTTACACAGAGATGCAGCAGGATATTTTAAACTTTTGAGTGAAACATGGCAAAAATCAACATCTGTTGGATAGGATGTGAACTACCAGCACAAAGTAGATTCCATTTTCAACATTATGTAATGCTATAATATTTTCAGTGATGGCATATATTTGCAGTCCTAGGTTTTTGGTGGTTGCTGGAATAAAAAGCAGTGCCTCTGGAAATCAGTGTGGAACAGGAAAAGAGAGTGGTGTGTCCAATCTGATTCCAAGGTTTGAGAGGTTGTGCAGACCCCAGCAGGTGCATTTATCCTATTAGTAATTGTCACTGTTAAAGAATGAGATAAATTCTTTTTTCAATTTATGTGTATTACTTTTTTTTCAAATGACTACTAAGTTGTTAGAAAAGAAATACTTAAATTCTTTGAACTTAACTACTTAATAAATGAAACTATTGAATTTTTAAACTTTTTTTTTTTTTTAATCTAGGGCTACCATGAAAAAACTACTGAGACATCAAGACATTGTGAATGGAGAATGTTTGGGAGCCTCAGGATTAAACTGTCCTTGCTTTTGTCTGTATGTGGGTAAGAGTTCTCTTGTGGGTCATTGCTGCCGTTTTAAAATTTACTTCTGTTTATCTTATTAGTAGTATCTTTTATCTGTATTTATACTGTAGCCACTCCTTTAAGTCACTTGCCCAACATTTGAAGGTTAGTGTAGCTGAAACAAGATAATATACTACAGCTGAAAGTGGTCACAGTGCTAGTCCAGTAAAATATTAGTCTATCAATTTGTTGAGAGTTTGACTTGCTTTCTCTAACAACTTGTATGTGGTACTGGATTACTTCAGGGGCTGATTTCCTTATTGAAAAGCCACATCGGCAAATTTAATTTCAGATGAGTATGGCTGCTCTACCAGGCACAGGTTAGCTATAATATATCATAATATACTGAAGGCAGATGAACAAGAGCAGGTGCCACTCTCGATTTCATGAAACTCCCATTGTTGTTTCAAGACCGTTTAGGAATTTAATATGCATACAACCACGTAACATACAGAACTAGGCAAGGTGCCAGGGTCAACTGGTGTATGAGATAATAACAAAGCTAAATTACTTTATTATTTTTCTTTAGGTAAAATAGAAATAATAGTTCTAATAATTTTTCTAGAATTCCTCAACTGTACTGGAGACCACTACTCCAGACCATTTAGTTACTGCATGATAACATTTTCCTTGCTATGTCTCTTCCTGAGCTAAACCAATGAAGCTATTTACTGGCCATCATGGCCTTAGGCAAGTCAAGTGGGGCCAGGTTTGCACCATTTCCTGACACTTGCTTGGTACAAGAGACCCCGTCTGGCTGTCTTGTTCAGAAACAAGTTAGGTGGCCTGCACTTCTGAGTTTTCATAAAAATTGGAGCAGAATATTCTGCATGGCAGAGTAAATTTGGAAACTATCAGGATGGGTTTTGTTTCTCTTGGTTTGTTCCACCTCCCAACCATCGACTCCCTCACGAACTAACACCCTCTGTGGCCTCAGGAGGCATGCATTTGTTCCAGGGATGGCCAGACACGGAAGAGTCAGGAAAGAAGAAAATGTTATTTGCACTTCTAAATACATTGAAATATCCATAGTAGACTTCCAAGTCTTGGAAGCCTGGGTGCTTTTGATTTGCAAGAGCTTTTTGAAAGAGAAAAGATTTTTTTTTTGGAATTGTACAAGCTTTACTTTGAATATCAAGAGCCAAAGGTCTTAACAAATATTTGTATGTAAAGTTTATCCATTAACTGTAAGTGTGAGAGAATTGTGCCACCACCTCTACCCACTCCTCCAACACACACACATACACACACACACACACACACAAAATTTTTAAATCTTTTCTGCACTGAAGATGAAGACAAGAATTTTCAAGGGTTAATTATGTCCTTAACACTCCCATCCACCAAGATAGAAAGGGTGATTGCAACTCCACATAAAGTTTGGAGGAAGTTATGGAAAAGATCTGTGATTCATTTTATTTTATTTTTAAAAAAATTATTTATTTATTTATTTTATTTTCGGCTGCATTGGGTCTTCATTGCTGTGCACGGGCTTTTCTCTAGTTGTGGCCAGTGGGAGCTACTCTTCGTTGTGGTGTGCGGGTTTCTCATTGCAGTGGCTTCTCTTGTTGTGGAGCACAGGCTCTAGGCACACGGGCTTCAGTAGTTGTGGCACACAGGCTCAGTAGTTATGGCTCACAGGCTCTAGAGCACAGGCTCAGTAGTTGTGGCGCACAGGCTTAGTTGCTCTGCAGCATGTGGGATCTTCCCGGACCAGGGCTTGAGCCTGTGTCCCCTGCATTGGCAGGCGGATTCTTAACCACTGAGCCACCAGGGATGTCCCATGTGATTCATTTTAAAGAATGTAGCCCGAGGAGACGGTTAGCTTCTCCATGAACCCACTGTCTTGTTTGGTGCTGGCATGGTGAATCAGTAGTGAGGCAGGCATAGACAGATAGGCTGCAGGCAGCTTCACAGGTCTCAGACAGCAGAGCATTCCTGATCTCTGAGAAGGTTTGGGCTGGAGGGTGAGAGGACCTGAAGGGACATCACAGTGGGAATGAGGAGGATGCAGAGTTCATGGACCGTTCAATTGGAAATCTTGGTGAATATACAGATTTCATGTCATTTACTTCTGCTTAAGTTATTACTATCATCTTTAATAACCATGGACCAGGTGCTCTCCCCCTGCTGCAATGACTCTGTATATGCCCAAGAACAAAGATACAGCCCCCAGGGAAAAGTGGGGAGTCCCAGAAGCTTGAAATGACTAAGATCCTGAAAAAAGTGATCCTGAAGAAAAGATATTGAAAAAAATAATTTCATTCAACATGTATTTTTGAGTTTCTACAAAGGGGCAGAGATAGTTCCAAGGACTGAGGAAGCAGTGATCACCACAGGAGATAACCATTTTGCGTTTAGGCATTCTCAAGGGATAGCCTAGACAATAAAAAGATAAATAAACAGGGCTTCCCTGGTGGCGCAGTTGTTGAGAGTCCGTCCGCCTGCCGATGCAGGGGACACGGGTTCGTGCCCCGGTCCGGGAGGATCCCACATGCCGTGGAGCGCCTGGGCCCATGAGCCATGGCCGCTGGGCCTGCACGTCTGGAGCCTGTGCTCCACAACGGGAGAGGCCACAACAGTGAGAGGCCCGTGTACCGCAAAAAAAAAAAAAAAAAAGATAAATAAACAAAATGCATAGCATGTTTGACCATGCGCTATGGAAAAGATTAAATCAGGGAGATGGAATAAGTAGTGCTGAGTAGGAAGGTGATGGGCAGTGATTAGGAGGGGAGATTGTAATTTTAAATAGGGATGCCAAGAAAGTCCTCACTAAGAGAATAACATTTGAGTAAAGGCCGAAGGGGTGAAGAAATGAGCCATGTGGATAAGTGGGGAAAAAGCATTTCAGGCAGAATAAAGAGTAAGTTTACCTAAGGCCGGGGCATGCCTGATGGGCTGATAAATAGCATAGAAGCCAGTGTAGCCAGCAGAGTGAATGGGGGGAGACGGTTAGGAGAAGGACTCAGAGAGTAACACTGGGAGAGTGTTTGTGTGTGTGTGTGTGTGTGTGTGTGTGTGTGTGTGTGTGTGTGTGTGTACTGAGATGCGACACATATAAAGAGTTTGGAGGAGAAGATACAAACCTTCCTTACAAAAGAATCCTATTCTGTATATATTGATATTCTCCTCTTCAGAAGGTAGACCCTCTCTGCCTTGAAGGTGGGCTAGACTTAGTGACTTAATTCTAAAAATAAACTACAGGAAGGGAGAAATAGTAACTTTCCAGTAGAGAAAACTGGAAAATACTGGAAATTTGTCCCAGGAAATACCGGGAAACTGTCATAGACTAGAAGAGACCAGGGAGATATAATGAGTAAATGAAGTGTGTCACCCTTAGATCCTGGAACAGAAAGAGGATATTATTAGAAAAACTGATGAAATCCAAATATTAATATTTAATAATCTAAATTATTATTAACTAGGAGACTAGTTAATAATAATGTATCAAGATTTTTGTTCTGTTTTGGTTTAGCTTTGACAAATGTTTTATGGTAGTATAAGATATAAGTGATGGGTGAGAGGTATACTGAAACTCTCTGTATCTAGGAGAAGGCAAGCATCTCTTCTTATTTAGAAAAAGACGTCCCAAGATTGTCTATATTACCTGGAGCCCTGAAGTTATCAAAGAGATTCATTATGGCTGTGAAAATAACCCTGGACAGCACAACAATATGGAATAGGTAACTGGAGCCAATATCAGTTGCCTTGGTTACAGGAGACTTGATGCTTACGAAGAGAAAAAGTCAAGTAGATTCAAACTTGACCTTGCTACCTGTGAACTACATAAAGGAAAACACCAGTCCTTCCCAGGGAATAGTACAGCATAGACGTACTGAGCCTGGGAGGCTAGGAGGGGAAGATCCGTGTGGCTGGCTAAGGCTACTTAACCAATTTCCACAGGTCTGGCTTGATTATGTGTTTTCCTTGATGTCGGCCCATTTTTTCAGAGCTAGGATTTCAGTAATTTAAGTACTTTTTAAAGCATTTATTTTATATCTTGTACATATGCTACCAAGATTGTTGTAGTAGTTTATACTCATTAATTTCTCATTTATTTTACATATAAAATGTTTCCATTCATTAAAACAACAATGAAAAACAACAACAAAAAGACTGAACACAGTATGGAAACCTAGGAACTTATTACTAACAGGGCATAGAAATATGTTAGTGAATTTAATTTCTAACTTCAGCATTGACCATCTACATGATTGTGAATTTATTTTTCTTATTTCTTCAAAGAAGTCTTTATTCTCAGATTATTTTTGTTTTCATTATAAATGATAACTTTAGGTCATGTCAGGTTCCCAGTGTATTTGCTAAATTTTATTATTAAGCACATTATTTTTTTAACCTTGCTTAGATATATAAGGCACATGTTCTGTTCTAATCTAAAATCCCCAAGGGCATGTATACATTGGGAAAATGTATTATCTCTTGAGATACAGATATTTCATTCTTTTAGAATTACATAAACATACTTTCATATAATTTCATTAAAAAATATACAGTGTCTGTTGACAGTAAGGTGAAAGGCAATGATGTCACCACCGACTTTAGAATGTCTCCTTTGGCTTAGATTATCTTTGACATTTCCAGTTTGGGACTTTTCTCTTCATCTAATAAAAACCTTTTTTTTCTTTTTTTTTTTTAACCCTTTTATGGATCACCTGTGAAGCTGGATGGACCACCAAAACCTTTTAAGGTAGCATTTTGCTAGCTTCTTTCATGCCCTAGGCAAAAAAATCATTGTTAATTTCCACTCCTTTCACATTTCAATCTGTATGAATACCCACCTCATATAGGAAGCTCAAGGATTATGAGAGAGGAGCAATATGTTGAAATTATCCCCACTTATCAATTCCCTAGAGTAAGTGAAAGCGTGACCTTAGTGACTTTGTATCTGAGTGCTAATAAGGAATTTTGTTTCTAAAATGATACAAATCCCTCAATATATAAATTTCTAGTGACTTTAAGGAGGTCTAAAGCGGGGTGGGGGGAAAATGGTTAGCTGGAATACAGACATGATTCAATGGCCAAAGGACATTTTTGAACCTTTCACTCAACGAGTTTCTAGATTTTAAGACCTGGGAATTTCAGCTCCCTCTTTCTCCTAGGCATACACATACATTAAATTCAAATGCTAAAACAAAAAAAATAAACAAAAAAAACCCCACCAGAATTATTGTCCTTTCATCATATTTTTAAGAACAATTAGACACTTTGTTTTTTCTAGCAGAATGGAGATGCAGAAGTTTCCCCAGACTTCAGGGCTGGTTTCTCAGTCATAAAGGATCTCTGCCCTTTGAAGGCTCCAGTTTGTCATGTCAGAGCATGGGGTTGGTGCCACCAAAACTCCCCATTCTGGTCACTCACTTGTATAAAACTAGTAACATTTCTTTTTAGTATACATTTAGCCAAAGTAGGAGAATATGAAATCATTTGAATGTGGCAAGAACACTATTAGGAAATACTGCTTTGGGCAGCTTAAGCTCTCTAAATTTTCTTGAAACCTCTATTCTGCCTGAGGATATATTCTTTTTTTTTTTTTTTTTTTAGATATTCTTTTTTTTTAACATCTTTATTGCAGTATAATTGCTTTACAATGATGTTAGTTTCTGCTTTATAACCAAGTGAATCAATTATACATATACATATGTTCCCATATCTCCTCCCTCTTGCATCTCCCTCACTCCCACCCTCCCCATCCCACCCATCCAGGTGATCACAAAGCACCTAGCTGATCTCCCTGTACTATGCAGCTGCTTCCCACTAGCTATTTTACGTTTGGTAGTGTATACATGTCCATGCCACTCTCTCACTTTGTCACAGCTTACCCTTCCCCCTCCCCATATCCTCAAATCCATTCTCTAGTAGGTCTGTGTCTTTATTCCCGTCTTACCCCTAGGTTCTTCATGACATTTTTTTTTTCTTAGATTCCATATATATGTGTTAGCATACGGTATTTGTCTTTCTCTTTCTGACTTACTTCACTCTGTATGACAGACTCTAGGTCCATCCACCTCACTACAAATAACTCCATTTTGTTTCTTTTTATGACTGAGTAATATTCCATTGTATATATGTGCCACATCTTCTTTATCCATTCATCCGATGATGGACACTTAGGTTGTTTCCATCTCCTGGCTATTGTAAATAGAGCTGCAATGAACATTTTGGTACATGACTCTTTTTGAATTATGGTTTCCTCAGGGTATATGCCCAGTAGTGGAATTGCTGGGTCATATGGTAGTTCTATTTGTAGTTTTTTAAGGAACCTCCATACTGTTCTCCATAGTGGCTGTACCAATTCACATTCCCACCAGCAGTGCAAGAGTGTTCCCTTTTCTCCACAGCCTCTCCAGCATTTATTGTTTCTAGATTTTTAGATGATGGCCATTCTGACCGGTGTGAGATGATATCTCATTGTAG
>RJWK010000556.1:71870-99512 GCA_004363435.1 Platanista minor | reverse complement strand
TATATATATATATATATATATACATATATATATATATGTATATATGTATATATATATATATGTTTTGTTTTTTTGTTTTGTTTTGTTTTTAATGAAAGCTTATTTATTTATTTATTTATTTTTGGCTGTGTTGGGTCTTCGCTTCTGTGCTAGGGCTTTCTCTAGTTGCTGTGAGTGGGGGCCACTCTTCATCGGTGCGCGCAGGCCTCTCACTGTCGCGGCCTCTCTTGCTGCGGAGCACAAGCTCCAGACGCGCAGGCTCAGTAGCTGTGGCTCACGGGCCTAGTTGCTCTGCGGCACGTGGGATCTTCCCAGACCAGGGCTTGAACCCGTGTCCCCTGCATTGGCAGGCAGATTCTCAACCACTGTGCCAACAGGGAAGCCCTATGTTTTGTTTTTAACAATAGTTCATTAAACTCTTATTTTTGATAAATCAAAACATTTAATTGGTATGGCTTTATTGGTTGAAAAAAAATAATGCTAAAGATAAGGTTTATCTACATAACCATACTGAGATTTTCCTAAAAATATGCCTTCATATGATTGACAGAAGTTCTTTCTAAGTAAATATAAGCATGTATAATATTTTTTAATGGAGGACTGTCTCCTTTGGTGAGAGTGGTGATGTATCTCTGTGCAATCAGAACTCTCTTTTGTTTGTGTGATGATTGGGTTGTATGTAACTCAATGGATAAATTTAAAGAAATTTTGCTGTTGAGTTGAAAGCAATCTATCTACAAAATCTTCTGGCTATTAATTATGTTGGAGGTTAACCCACTCTGAGAAATTACTCACTTGTCTTAGAAGCCCACATGCAACAATAATAAATGTCTGCAGCCGGCACTTGACTGGGTAGTGGCTAAATCATAAAAATGAGCCTCTCTTCTTTTATGATTCTTGATGACTTTTCTCAATGTTCAGGCCCTCGCCTCCCTCCCTCATCCTTATGCTACAAATGTTATCCATAATCAGGAGTGAAGGGATGGATGCACACCTGAGTGATTGCAGCATTTAGACAAGATAATGATACCTGGAAGTGTTCAGGATAAAAGTCCTGTAACGTTTTTCTTTCAAAATACATATATAGTATGAAAAATCAGTAATGCATGAAATTTTTTTCACCTTCAGTCACAATGTCCATTTCTAAGGTCATCTGAATGAGCTACTTAATTCAGCCCATCTTTCAGCCTTCTATCTCTAGAAGACCATTTAGCAATGTAATTCTCAAGACTGTCATGTTCAACAATTGGACCAGACAGAGCCTTATTTGAGAAGGGCTTTTCCCTGATTAATCACAATCAGTTCCCATGTTCTGAAAAGCACTGGATATCTGTGGAACTAGTTTTCAGAGACACTCAAGTCAGGTGTTCTTATCAGAACTGATACTTTTTATACCCACAAATTAGAACCTGAAATTCATTGTATTATTGTTCCATGAAACCAAGCTCTTGTGCTATAAATTGTAAAGTATATGAAGCATATATAGCTTTTTTCTACTTGCATTTCTAAATACAATACTCTGTACCTTTAATTTTATAGAGTTTATGTCTCTATAGTTTATATACTAGTGTGCTAGATTTTTCTAAACAAAACAATTCCTTGGCTAATAAAACTATAAATTTTAAGATAAACTATTTCAGTGAAACTCAACCTAATTTAGAATTATTTAAGAAACCACAATAACATTGAAAAACCCAACTTTTATATTTTATTTTGAGATGAATCTATGATACAAATTTGATATAATATTATTCCAGTTTGGGATTGACATGTACACACTGCTATATATAAAATAGATAACCAACAAGGATCTACTGAGCACAGGGAATTCTGCTCAATATTCTGTAATAAGCTAAATGGGAAAATAATTTGAAAAAGAATGGGAAAAAATAAAAATTAAAAAAAAGTCCAATTATTGTAATGACCACCCAGTTTCATTCCAAAATACCACTCATGGCAGTCGCAATATTAATCTTTAGAAGGTATAATGAACTGGACAACTGGCAATCACACTGATCTGTATAATATAATTGTAGATGCAACTTAGTGTTTATGACAGAAAATATATGATCACATGATATCCTGTAATATTGATTTCACTGTCTCCCACTGGCCAAATTAAAAAAAAAAAGAAAACAAAAAACTATAACACTTGAGAACAAGATGTGTTTATAATTTTATTATTTTGTAAGTTTATGTATTTTTATATTAATATTTTTATTAGATTGTACAAACATATGGTTTAATAACTGAAATTATAAATAGGTGATTTATAAGTGAAAATTATAAATTTTCACTTATAAATCATATAAATGAAAATTATCTCTTCTTGTCCTCATGTACCTTGCCTTTTCCAAATTTAACATTGTTGTTGATTTACTGGAGATTCTTTGCATTCATATATGAGTAAATATGTATCAAGATATTTTTACCTCTTACTATGTAATAAAGTACTTCAAACATCCTTCTGTACATTCTGTTCTTTTTGTTGTTGTTGTAGTTCACTAAAAAATATACCTTGGGAATTTTCTACACATAAAGAGCTTTCTCAATTTTTATGACTTCATAATATTCTGTTATGTTGATAGATAAATATGTGTGTGTATAAAATTAGTGGTCTAGGGCTTCCCTAGTGGTGCAGTGGTTCAGAGTCCACCTGCCGATGCAGGTGACACGGGTTCATGCCCTGGTCCAGGAAGATCCCACATGCCGTGGAGCGGCTGGGCCCATGAGCCATGGCTGTTGATCCTGCGCGTCCGGAGTCTGTGCTCCACAACGGGAAAGGCCACAACAGTGAGAGGCCCGTGTACTGAAAAAAAAAAAAAAAATAGTGGTCTATTTTTGGATTTCTAGACTGTTAAAATTCTTTGGCTTCAGCAAACACTGTATGAGTAAAATTGTACATAAATGATTTTGCTTGTGTGTGAGTATATCTGTAGGATAAATACCTAGAAATGAAATTGTTGGTTGAAAATGTATACCTATTTGAAATTTTGGTAGGCATTGACAACTTTGCATTAGAGTGAATACCAAATACACTCCCACTAAGAGTGTATGAGAATTCTTGCTTTTCTGTGGTGTCTTATACTAAATGTACTGCCAAAATTTTAGATCTTCCTAATCACAGAGAGATTTGCATGGAAAAAATAAGATCAGATGATAGAGATATATGGTTGGTATCTGAGGTTTAATATTACCTGGATTTATTCTCAAAACTTGGTTTGCCTTGCTGGAAATATAGTGCTTCTCTGAGAGTTTATAACATGAAGCAGGCAGAGAAAGCAAATCCAGGTAGACTTGTAGAGACTCAAGATTCAGTGTTCTGAAGTAAGCTATTTCAACTGACAATGCTCTTATTGTTCTCCTGCCTGATGTATCCCAGGGATATGGCACTCTCCTACTAGTAGCAGTGTTTTTCTACAACAATTAGTCTCAAGTATAGGATGACAAAACATATTGCCATTAGACATATATCAGAATATTTGTGGAAGGATGTGGAAAAGGATAGAAATAGAATTTTCTCCACCATGAATCCACACACCGTTCTTTATCTTGTGAAGATATGTGACTAGCTGAGTATGACTATCACACTCTGTGAAACTAATTTTTTTAAAAAGAATAGCCATTTACCTATGTAAGCCTGGAAGACAACTGGTCAGTGTAAGCAATAGTATATTGGAGAACCTGAGAGAAATGTGTTAGTGAAGTTACTAACACTGTGAATATCAATCAGTGTAAGAGAAAAAAAAAATGTGAGTTTCATGAAAATGGGACATTCTTTACTGAATCTTCTTCATTGATTAGAATGTGTATCCCATATGGAAGTTACTGCCTAAAAGTATTATTAAAGAATGACTTTTTGATCATGCTATATAGTACTGTAGAAAACAAAGACTTTTTAAATGATACTGAAATGGATTCTAGTCCTGGATCTGCAATTTTCTAAGTGTGCCAAAATAATATACTTTAACCCTCTGGGTCTCCAATGCTCATCTCTAAGATGAAGGTACTAATAGCTGTATTATAGAGTATTCATTAACTATAGAAATAAAACTTCATCCTGCAGTGACCTGAGGTTCCAGTCTTCTGAGGTTGAAGGATCACATTAAATACCTTAGGACCAAGCAGATTTACCAGAGCTCTTCCAAGTGGAGGGGAAGAACACTCTGCCTGCCCTAGTGCACCAAACAGCTCTATCCACAATCATATTAATATAATCGGGTAAAAAATTAACAGTATCAACATCCTTTTTGTTTTTAAAATAACTGACTGGATTTTTTATTCCTTGGGATGACTGTTATGGTCTAAGCATTCCTTCTTTGGTAATGCAGCTTTAACTGGCTTAGTACAAGCTTCCCAAAGGTTTTCACTGTGCTTAACCTTCTAAGGTCTCCCTAACTATTTTCACACATTGTAAATAAGTCTGTGGTATACTCAGACCCAAGAGTATCCTGACTGAGGTTCATTTTAAGAAAGAATCTTGACTTTCCTTGAAGTACTAAGCTGGCTTTACAAAACCTTATCTTATCTCTTAAATAAATACCACACATTTTTAGCCTTATTCCGAGTCTCCCAAGACTAAAGAAATTAAATATCAAAATTATATTTAACTGACATTAAGGCTTCAACACATATCAGCACATGGTAGCACATTTGTTTAACTGTCTTAGCTCTCATCTTTAAAAATCACATTTAAAGGTATTAACCTAAAATATAGCATCAGTTATTATTAAAATTTTCCTTAATTTATATATTTAGTATTATTTAGAACTTAACTATTTTCATCCAATATTTTCTCTATATAACTGTATATTTGGTGTTCAATTAAGTTATATAGAAATTGCTAAGAAAGAACATGGAAAATAATATTGAAAAATGACTTAGAAAACAGAATATGTTTCAAGTAAAACCAAGTACTTCTGATAAATAGGTGTGCGTACTTGAGAAACCCCAGTACTAAGAAGCAGGGTAAGAATTGCTTTCACATTTAGAATTATCTTTATTTCAAGATGTCTGTGCTTTGAGCTTATAAGACAAAGATAATGTATTTAACAGTATGCTGGCATTGAAATAATCTCAGATATTTAAAAGAATATATTCAGAAAATCCCATAATTCAATGTTTTGTTTGTCCTCCTTCGTGCACAGAAAAGCACAATTTTCATTAAACTTTATAAAATGAGGATTTTCTGTATATAAAAATGGTAAAAATGCACAAGTCTACCCATGGTCCATGATCTCCATTTGAGATTCTCAAGTGCTTTCAGAGCCTATTTCTAATTTTAAGTCAATTATGTGTATCACTAGTGGCTCAATCAATTAAAAAACAAAAAGTTTCTGCTGCTGTGTTCCTGGCTGTCTGCCCAAAGAAAACCCTTCTTTTTGCTTGGATTCCCTCTTGGTATGCACTTAATAAAATTAACTCCTGGTAGAAAAATTGATATAGAGGTATAGAGATCAAGGGAAAATGTTTAACTATAAGTTACCCTCATGTCTCTTGGAAAAGGATTACCTCCCTTTAGATCAAGTGTAGAAGGGTTTTCTTCCCATATACCAATTTTAAATCTGCCATGTAATTTTTATACCATATCAAGAAGATGATATGGAAAAATACAGTCAACAGCTGCCTCCTAGCTGCTGATTTTTCTCTAGGTAATAGTTATCAAGATGCATGAGATAATTTAGGAAATGGCAAAAAATATGAATAAGATCTATATTATAGATTATATAATAAATTTACAGGATATCATGTGATCATACCTTACTTTTGTTTTGATGAAATTAATTGATGTAGTCTGAATTTTTTGGAGACCAGGGAATATTATGAGACTGTGTTTTGTATAAACTTGTTTGTGACAACTTTTTTGTTGCTATAATTTTCATACAAAATATGTTGATGTTGGTACTTTTCTTCCTGGTCAGATACCCACATTCTCAGTCTACCTCTACGATTGACACTAATTGGAAAGTCTTCTGACAGTCATAGCTAGGAGATAAATGATTGCTGGACACAGGTGTTACATACAGGTTAGGGTTAAAGTACTGAGTTGGGAATCTATGGTACCATCACATTTGTGTTCACTATGTTTCAAGAAAGGAGGATCCAGAATTTCTAGGCTTTCAATTTAAAATTATTCATAAGTATTATATTCTAAATTAAATATACCATTTGGTGGCTTTTCTATGTAACTATTAGCACTAACAATGTCAAGATGAATTTTGTACAACTTCATCATTATCATAAACATAATATAAGGTTTGAAATCCTTTCCAGCATACAATTAAGTGCCATTGTTATTCACTTACACAAAGTATGCTAACAACATGATCCTTATTCCTTGACACAAACTCCTTGAGTAGGTGATATTGGCACAAACTCTCAATGGTGTGGGAGTTTTGAGAAGAGCGACACAGGTAACTGATCTCCACAGACTTGGGCTTTACTCTCTAGGAGATTTTATTCTCCTAGCTTGGGCTGCAAATTGTCAAAGAAGAATCTCCCTCACCTTCCTTTCTCTCCATAAGGCACTTTGGAAAACCTCAAGTTTAAATTGAGGTTACAAGAATCATACAATTATGACAAGAGGGGAAAGTGGAGCATTGGTGCTATAAGTGAAGGTTTGAGCTTCTTTATTTCTAGTTATCGTTTTTCTTCATTTTAAGAATGGTTTAAGGGCTTCCCTGGTGGTGCAGTGGTTGAGAGTCCACCTGCCGATGCAGGGGACATGGGTTCGTGCCCTGGTCTGGGAAGATCCCACATGCCACGGAGCGGCTGGGCCCGTGAGCCATGGCCGCTGAGCCTGTGAGTCCGGAGCCTGTGCTTCGCAACAGGAGAGGCCACAGCAGTGAGAGGCCCACGTAACGCAAAAAAAAAAAAAAAAAAAAAAAAAAAAAAAAAAAAAGAAAGAATGGTTTAAAATACCATGGTTTTAAAAGATACCCCATGTAATAGGAGTAACAATGATCAAGGTGTGGTGTATCAAAGAAAAAAGAAACCTAGTACATCTCTAGAGCTAGCTCCTGAGGTTTCTACTTCGTTTGACTTTCTCTCCAGAGTAAAAATGAGACAGGTATTCAGAACAAAGCTCTGTTAGAGTATGGTAGTTGGAAACCTAGACAGATCTAGATACCCTTTTGAATTGTACTCTGGCCACTTACAACTGTGTGAACTGAGGCAAGTAATTTAACTCCTTCAAAGCCTTACTTTCCCAAAGTGTATAATAGAGATAATGTCAGCTCACGATTTTGTTATAAAGACTCTATGAAATATACAGAGAATAAACACCTAAAACATCAGAAGTAATTAATATATTGCAGCCAACATTATTAGTTATGAAAAAAGGAAAAATGTGTCTTGCAAACCATCCTTTTCCTTCAATATCGTATAGCTCACAATACTTAATTGTGATGGCTTGTAAATTGATGAAGTTAAGCAATTTATAAACAACCAATTCCACAGCTCTCATAAGAAATGGAGAATTGGGGCTTCCCTGGTGGCACAGTGGTTGAGAGTCCACCTGCCGATGCAGGGGACGCAGGTTCGTGCCCCGGTCCGGGAAGATCCCACATGCCACGGAGCGGCTGGGCCCGTGAGCCATGGCCGCTGAGCCTGCACATCCGGAGCCTGTGGTCCGCAACGGGAGAGGCCACAACAGTGAGAGGCCTACGTACCAAAAAAAAAAAAAAAAAAAACCAGAAATGGAGAATTGTAGTAACAAAACTTCTTTTTTTGGTTGGTGAATTCTTTATTGTGGCTTTCATATTAGTTTCTTTTTTATATATTTTGTAGAATTATAGTTGATTTACAATGTTGTGTTAATTCTGTGTACAGCAAAGTGATTCAGTTATACATATAAATATATTTTTTTGATATTCTTTTCCATTATGGTTTATCACAGGACATTGAATCCAGTTACCTGTGCTATACAGTAGGACCTTGTTGTTTATCCGTCCTATATATACTAGCTTGCATCTGTTAATCCCAAACTCCCACATTTTCCCTTACCCACTGCCCCTTCCTTTTGGCAACCACAAGTGTGTTCTCTATGTCTGTGAGTCTGTTTCTGTTTTGTAGATAAGTTCATTTGTGTCATATTTTGGATTCCACGTATATCATCATATGGTATTTGTCTTTCTCTTTCTGACCTACTTTGCTTAGTGTGATCATCTCTACGTCCATCTATGTTGCTGCAAATGGCACCAATTCGTTCTTTTTTATGGCGAGTAGTATTCCACTGTGTGTGTGTGTGTGTGTGTGTGTCTGTGTGTGTGTGTATCACATCTTCTTTATCCATTCACCTATTGATGGACATTTAGGTTGTTTCCATGTCATGGCTATTGTATAAATAAAGTTGTGATGAACATAGGGATGCATGTATCTTTTCAAATTATAGTTTTGTCTGGGTATATGCTGGGGAGTGGGATAGCTGGATCATATGGTAACTCTTATTTTTAGTTTTTTGAGGAAACTCCATATTGTTTTCCATAGTGGCTGCACCAATTTACATTCCTACCAACATTGTAAGAGGGTTCCCTTTTCTTCACACTTTCTCCAACATTTATTATTTATAGACATTTTAGTGATGGCCATTCTGACCTGTGTGAGGTAGTACAAAACTTTAGGAATGTGTAATTTGTTTACTTTCACGTCACAATTTAAAAAATTTAAATTAAGATTCTCATAAATCTTAATCTGATAAAGTACTATTAGATTGATATATCAGATGTCATTTTTATTTAATTATCTCCACTTAGGTATCGCATAGAACTCAAGTACCATTAAGAGTTGAGGTTTTTTATCATCTGCCTCATAAATATTATAAACATTAACTTTGATCTTCACCCTTGCATTCTTTCTCTCCATATATATATATATATATATATATATATATATATATATATATGTATATAAACATGTGTATTACTTAGTAAGCTTGAAATACCACAATGGTATGTATCTTTTTATTTAAGAGCTCATGATTTCTTCAGATATGGTACCAGATGTAAAATAGAAAAGTTCAAGTGAAAGATTAAAATTGATGTTCTCATTATTTTGCTTTATGTGATTTGTTTTATAGATGGCAAGTTTTTCAACAAATATTATATTCTTTGATCTACCTGTTAATTAAATACATATGACATTTTCTTTATTACTAGAATAAACAGTCAAGAAAGACAGTAGAAAAAGAACTGGGGGCTGGTTATTGGTGGCCCAATGGCAAACAAAGAGCCAGGTTTTATATGGAATTTTCCAACAATATTTCAGAATACACAGATATAAAAAAATACTTGATAGGACTGATTTGTCTGAAAACTCTGAACCTATGTCCTTTACCTATGTATCTATATAATTTTTGATCCCTCATACTTTTCATTAAAAAATATCCTCAAGGCATTTCTTAAATAGAGATATTTAGAATTACACAGAATTATTAATAAATTGTATACTTGCACTACCATTATATCAAAGTATTATGTACATTACAAATTGCAAAACAAATAGTAACTAAAACTGTATGAGAAATGAATAGTTATAGGAATTTTAATAATTTCCTCAACTACCCCTATGTATCCCAAGTATGTACATATCCCAAACTGGATACTAATCATTTGATGATGAAGTTTTCTATTGTTTGTTTGCTATTTGTATAATATTCTTAAATTCCAAAAATTCTAGATCTGCTGTAAATAAAAAGAAGTTAGAATTTTCCCCTCTGTATAAGTATATATGCATACACATTTTTTTCAAGAAATATACCCTGAAAATATAATTGTCATTAGGTAAGTTGTTTTAATTAGAATGTGCAAGTTGTTGCACATTGGATTAAAATGTGCTACAATCTAATTAATGTTTAAAAATTAATTTCAAAATAGAGCCTTTGTACATATATTTTTCTTCAATGATTTTTAATGTATACTTACCTATGTCATTTAATGATGGTTGACATTTATGAATTGACATAATACCATGCAACTATCAATAAATTTTAACAGCATTTTTCATTAATTACACATTTATTGGTATTCTAGTAAAGATAAACAAAAATATATAAAAACAAAAATATATAAAAACAAAAACAGTAGACTAGTACAAACTGGTCAACAATTACCATATCATTGGAATGCAGATGTATAAAATAGAAGTGGGAAAAATTAGATGAGTTTATATTACTTGTAGATAATCTGTGATTTAATGGTAATAGACCTCACACATTTTCAAAATGACTTTGTCTTTATCTCCTGATTCCTACATATTTCAGTTGTCAGCAATCAGGAACTCATGAATATTAGGGCCGCCACCTCAAGAAATTTGATTGACAAAGATGTGCTTCCAAAAAGAGTGATATTTATTTAGTTATAAATAGCTGCCAAAGTGTTTAACATCATTCAAGTCTTGGTAGCTTTATTTCTACAAGCTGCTGGTGTAGTATATTTATAGCATACCAAAAATTGCCTCACATTTATCAGAAAATCATTTTAAATTTAAAGAATGACAACTGGGAAAATTACAAGAGAAAACACTTAAATATGTTTCTTATATGTTTTTATAAATGCATTCTATTAAGATGAATGATCCCTCTAAACTACAAGATCAGTGTTGCCTGTTTTAATCTCAGTTTTTGGTGTTGCTTATTTTGTATGTTATTTTTCTTCACATTATTCCATTTATTAACAGTTAAACTGATATTCTTGTATGTTAAAAAAAACAAAAAGCAAAAAACAAAAGGAAGAATAAATCTTTCAGTATGTCGGACTTTTTTTTTCAGTTTATTTATTTATTTTTTCACACACACACACACACACACACACACACACACACACACACACACTGCATTTTACTTTTACAAGAGATAGAATGACACCAAGCTTTGTAAATGGATGACCACAACAAAAGCAACAATGACTGCAATTACCAAACACAAAACACACTCATACTATGTCATAATATTGACATTCAGTCCAGTAATCCTCTACTGTAACAGCTCCTTTACTTTGCAGTGAAAATTTATTTGTATATTTTTTGCCTCTGAGTCCCTGTGGGATTTTTGTTTCTTTATTCAAACAGAAAGTCACAAAAATTATAATCATCCTCATCAGTTCACTAGTCCCATGTAATTAAATTTTTTTCCATCTTGATCTTTTGTTAGCACTTTTATGAGTTCATCAGTTTTCCATTGGAGTCTGAAAATGCTTATTTATTCCATTCAGCAGTATAGTCAGTTACCAGAAACCTGTACTTGTCAGAGTCTTTTCCATGAATTCCTTGAAGATGAAACCCTTTTATAGGAACATATTTCAAAAAGCATCAGAGTACACCCAGAACTGTCTGTAAATGACAAAAAACTTAAAAATGACCATGGTTAAAGATTTGATGAAAGTTCACAATAATGTAATTGACAAGAAAATTTAGTTATTTCTGAGATATACGTTTTAAAGTAATAACTAGAATTATGACTTATAACATTATACCAGAACATATAAGATTTTTAGAAATTTCATGTAATGTCTGAAACATTTATATTAACATATTTCCATACAAATAACCCAAAGAAAGTTTAGTATTAGTTGTTTTGTTTGTTTGTTTGTTTGTTTGTTTGCACTGCAGGTTCTTATTAGTCATCAATTTTATACACATCAATGTATATATGTCAAATGCAATCACCCAGTTCAGCACACAACCATCCCCACCCCACCGCAGTTTTCCCCCCTTGGTGTCCATAGGTTTGTATTCTACATCAGTGTCTCAACTTCTGCCCTGCAAACCTGCTCATCTGTACCAATTTTCTAGGTTCCACGTACATGTGTTAATATACGATATTTGTTTTTCTCTTTCTGACTTATTTCACTCTGTACGACAGTCTCTAGATCCGTTCACGTCTCAACAAATGACTCAGTTTTGTTCCTTTTTATGGCTGAGTAATATTCCTTTGTATATATGTACCACCACTTCTTTATCCATTCGTCTGTCAATGGGCATTTAGGTTGCTTCCATGACCTGGATATTGTAAAAAGTGCTGCAGTGAACATTGGGTTATATGTGTCTTTTTGAATTATGGTTTTCTCTGGGTACATGCCCAGTAGTGGGAATGCTGGATTATATGGTAATTCTATTTTTCATTTTTTAAGGAACCTCCATACTGTTATCCATAGTGGCTGTATCAATTTACATTCACGCCAGCAGTGCAAGAGGGTTCCCTTTTCTCCACACCCTCTCCAGCATTTGTTGTTTGTAGATTTTCTGATGATGCCCATTCCAACTGGTGTAAGGTGATACCTCATTGTAGTTTCGATTTGCATTTCTCTAATAATTAGCGATGTTGAGCAGCTTTTCATGTGCTTCTTGGCCATCTGTATGTCTTCTTTAGAGAAATGTCTATTTAGGTCTTCTGCTCATTTTTGGATTGGGTTTTTTGTTTCTTTAATATTGAGCTGCATGAGCTGTTTATATATTTTGGAGATTAATCCTTTGTCTATTGATTCATTTGCAAATATTTTCTGCCATTCTGAGCATTGTCTTTTCATCTTGTTTATGGTTTCCTTTGCTGTGCAAAAGCTTTGAAGTTTCATTAGGTCCCATATGTTTATTTTTGTTTTTATTTCCATTATTCTAGAAGGTGGATCAAAAAAGATCTTTCTGTGATTTATGTCAAAGAGTGTTCTTCCTATGTTTTCCTCTAAGAGTTTTATAGTGTCCGGTATTACATTTAGGTCTCGAATCCATTTTGAGTTTATTTTTGTGTATGGTGTCACGGAGTGTTCTAATTCCATTCTTTTACATGTAGCTGTCCAGTTTTCCCAGCACCACTTATTGAAGAGATTGTCTTTTCTCCATTGTATGTCTTTGACTTCTTTGTCATAGATTAGTTGACCACAGGTGTGTGGGTTTATCTCTGGGCTTTCTATCTTGTTCCATTGATCTATATTTCTGTGTTTGTTCCAGTACCATATTGTTCTGATTACTGTAGCTTTGTAGTATAGTCTGAAGTCAAGGAGTCTGATTCCACCAACTCCGTTTTTTTTCCCTCAAGACTGCTTTGGCTATTCAGGGTCTTTTGTGTCTCCATACAAATTCTAAGATGATTTGTTCTAGTTCCGTAAAGAATGTCATTGGTAATTTGATAGGGCTTGCATTGAATCTGTAGATTGCTTTGGGTAGTATAGTCATTTTCACAATGTTGATTCTTCCAATCCAAGAACATGGTTTATCTCTCCATCTGTTGGTATCATCTTTAATTTCTTTCATCAGTGTCTTATAGTTTTCTGCATACAGGTCTTTTGTCTTCCTAGGTAGGTTTATTCCTAGGTATTTTATTCTTTTTGTTGCAATGTTAAATGGGAGTGTTTCCATAATTTCTTTTTCAGATTTTTCATCATTAGTGCATAGCAATACAAGAGACTTCTGTGCATGAATTTTGTATCCTGCAACTTTACCAAATTCATTGATTATCCTTTTTATCTGCGTTTACTTGGTTAGCAAATGTGTTGAACATTTCTAAATTTTTAAGTGATATTATTATTCCCAGACACTCTCCAAAACTAGAGTAAGTGTTCCCTTCCTCAACACCATTGTCCTTTGGGATGCCAAGAACTCTCAGCAACTATTTTTGTAGCTTAGGAATATCATAGGGATATTTCAAAACAGAAGTATTTAATTGGGCACAAAATGGTTTCTAAGTAAGGACTGGACCTCCCTGATGGGTTATCCATGGATGAATTGCAAACTAGTATTGAGGGAAGACATGAGATAACAAGGATCTTGACTTTACCACCAAGGCCTGTTCAGTTCTTCTTTATTAGCAATCATGGCCTCTGAACTTGGGCACAGCAGGTTTCATGTCATCTGTTGCTTAGTAGTCTTTTTGAATTGATCCCACTTCTGTCCACATTAGCCCCTCAGGTCATCTTCTCTTGTATCCCACCATCAGATCTTCTTTAATGTTATGCTTAAATTTCTCTCCCCCTAGCACAAGTGACCCTTCTCAATTAGAATTGGATAATTTTGTTTTTTATTATTCTCTTTGCAATTTAATATATAACAGTAACTCTGTATCTTGTTACCCTCAGATCCAATTTGGAGGTAAAACAAAAGAGAATAATGAATAGCATTATTTTTGCTTTTCCATTTCCACTGTAGTAATCCTGGAAATAATCTTTCTCTAAGTAGAAAAAAAAGTTTCAAAGAAGGAAATGAATAAAAGAGAAGTACAAAATATATATTTTCTGGTTGTCTCATTACAAACTTATTATTTATGCATCTTCTTTTGAGAAATGTCTGTTTATCTTTGTCCTTATTTTTTTTAATATTAGAGAGAACTAAGCTAGTTTTAAAGAGAATTATTAGATTTTTGACTTGGATCCCTCATTTTTTATTTTTGTTGGCCAGATCACCTACTCTCCAAAACAGAGAAATTTTCACAATAATTTCAAAAGCTCCTGTTGCTTAGAACTTTCCCACACTATTTCTGTTATCAGTCAAGACTGGTTCATAAACAGAATCCCTCTAGGGATTCTGACAGTATCTTCATTTATTCAGAGATGTTTCAAACACAGTTGTAAAAAAAAAAAATCATGATAAATGCAATTATTTGAGTCACTACAGTATAAAATGTATCTTCTGAAATGATCTCAAGCTTTAAATTATGTTTTACTCTATAAACCTGAAATTCTAAATTTCTATAAAAATAGTGAATCCTTTACATTGCCCTTGACATATCAAAAATGCAAACATTTCAAGGTTCCTTTAAAGCATTTAGAAGGCATATCAGACCCAGTATTTGTTTTCACTCCGGGGTTCTCATATGAAATAAGGATATGAAGCTGTTGAGGTAATTTGTATTCAGGTAATTTGTAAATGGATTAGTGCTATGGAGTGCTAATTTCTTCACTTATGAGAAACAGAGATACAAAACCTTGTAAACAAATATCTTAAAATAAAATACAGTACCAGAACAAAAAAAGTAAGAAAAACAAATGTAGATTTATATTAACTTTTTGAATTTGTGACTCTATGCCATCCCCCAGTCAATACAACCCTTAAGGAAGTAAAGTAACACAAAAATAGTTTCCATGGATAAAACTGATTGGATTGGGTTGATAGTTTTAATCATCCAAAAATTTTCTGAGCAAAGTTGGTAGAGCCCAAAATCAAGTGATATATTTATATGAGTATGAGAACAACTCATCCAAGTTGACTATATTTTTTCACTTTGCATCTACATGTTTGCAGTAGTATTGACAAAACTTCTAATTTTCCTGGGAAGTATGATAAGGGTCCCCACATAGAAGGGGAAAACAGGAAAATTATAAGAAAACAAATGAAATGTGTATTATAATTTACATTTTAACTAATGGTCTCATTTTGTTCCCATTGGGCATTATTCCATAAATTCATAAGAAAAGAGATCTGAGGGAATGCTCATCCTTGTTTTGTTTTCTTTGATAAAATATAATGATGAAGGGCATGAACAGTATCTTATTACATACCATATCATTTGTTAATAAGATTGTTTTCAATAGCAGATGCTAAATAAATTTGTGCTGTATAAATCACCAATGTATTTTTTGGTAAAGCAATTTAGGGAAAAGGAATCAATTAATAGTAAATATTGAGTAGATTAATATTTTAATTTGATCAAAGTAACTCATGCATACAAAATATTAAAGACCATAGTCATATTTTAAAATACTTTGCTAATAGTATTGTAACTCATATTTTAATTCCATTTATACATAGAATAATTTTCTTCAATATCTACAAAAAGAAAATAAATTTCAGATTTGGTAGTTCTTATAACAGATCTTCTTAATACCCAAAGAGAATCACTCTAATCCATTTTTTTCTCCAAAATTTTCCATTTGACTTCATTTAGACTAGTTTCCAATCATTTGTCCCATCCTTTTAGAGACATCGAAGATGTGTAGATTGCCGCTTAGCTGCACTAGACTGATCATGTGCTGAGAATGGATGGCATAAAGATGGCTCAGCAGTTATCTTATGGTAATCTGCAGAAAGCCAATCATGCACTAGACACAAAGGGAGATGTTTCCAAGATGCACAAAGAGTGATTTCAAGCATAATAATACTAATGTCAGTACTGGGGAAGTTACTGTGGTCATAAAATATTTTCATTTATTTTGAGCAACTATGACACCATACTGGTTGTGGGACATAAAGCAGGGACTAAAATAATTGCATGCCTAACAGGAAGCAAATGCTATCATGATGAAAAATAATGTAAAATTAAAAAAAAACTTATTGTTATGAATATGGATGTTCAAGCCATAGAAGTAAAAGTTAAGGTAACAGAGCATAGATGTGGACTGTTGCAACACATATGAAAGAAGAGATTAGCCAACAATTCAGGCTTTTCTTTACAGTCGTAATATCAACATTTTCCAAGCATGTATTGAGCTTCTAATGACATGTGACTTAAAACATGCAAAAATGAATATATAATAGAGACATAAAATTCCGTTGTTTAAAATTTATGAGTGCTGCTTTTGTGTGTGTGTACGTGATAAGAACACTTAACATGAGATCTACCTTCCTAACAAATTTTGAAGTGAACAATATCATATTCTTGTTTATAGGTAGTATGTTGTACAGAAGATTCCTAGAACTTATTCATCTAGCATAACTGAAATTTTATACATACTGAACAACAACTTTTCATTTCTCCCTGATGATAGTACCAGAGGTGTCTGCATATGTCCAAACTCATCAAATTGTACACGTTAAATATGTACAATTCTTTTTACATTGATTTACCTCCATAAAGCTGTTACATATGTATATTATATATATGTAACTTTGTAATAATATTTTGTAGAGACTATATGAGTTTATATTTTATATATATATATGTGTGTATATAATAGGCACATGAAAATCTTCTTTTGAAAAATATCTATTCAGGTCATCTGCCCATTTTTTGATTGGGTTTTTTTTTTTTTTTTGATATAGAGTTGTATGAGCAGTTTATATATTTTGGATATTTACTCCTTATGGGACAAGTTATTTGCAAATATTTTCTCTCATTAAGTAGGTTGGCTTTTCATTTTGTTAATGGTTTCCTTTGCTGTGCAAAAGCTTTTAAGTTTAATTAGGTTCCGTTTGTTTATTTTTGTTTTTGTTTCCTTTGCCTGTGGAGACAGACCAAAAAATATTACTATGATTTTTGTCAAAGAGTGTTCTGCAGATATTTTCTTTGAAGAGTTTTATGGTTTCCAGTCTTAAATTTAGGTCTTTAATCAATTTTGAGTTTATTTTTGTATGTGGTGTGAGAAAATGTTGTGTTTTTTTTGTTTTTGTTTTTGTTTTGCAGTATGTGGGCCTCTCACTGTTGTGGCCTCTCCCACTGCAGAGCACAGGCTCCAGACATGCAGGCTCAGCGGCCATGGCTCACAGGCCCAGCCGCTCTGCGGCATGTGGGATCTTCCCAGACTGGGGCACGAACCGGTGTCCCCTGCATCGGAAGGCGGACTCTCAACCACTGCGCTACCAGGGAAGCCCAAGAAAATGTTTTAATCTCATTCTTTTACATGTAGATGCCCAGTTTTCCCAGCAGCACTTATTGAAGAGATTGTCTTTTCTCCATGGCATAGCCTAATTAATAATAAGTGTTTGGGTTTATTTCTGGGGTCTGTATTCTGTTCCAAGGATCTATGTGTCTGTTTTTGTGCCAATACCATACTGTTTTGATTACTGTAGGTTTGTAGTAAAATCTGAAGTCAGGGATAGTGTTACCTCCAGCTTTGTTATTTTTTCTCAAGATTGTTTTGGCTATTTGGGGTCTTTTGTAGTTCCATATACTTTTTAGCACTATTTGTTCTATTTCTGTGAAAAATATCACAGGCATTTTTTTAGGGATTTCATTAAATCTATAGACTGCTTTGGGTAGTTTGGACATTTTAACAATATAAATTCTTCCAATTCATGAACATGGGATATATTTACATTTATTGTGTCATCTTCAATTTCCTTCATTAATGTTTTATAGTTTAGAGAGTATACATCTTTCACCTCCTTGAATAAGAGTATTCCAAGTTATTTTATTTTTTGATGCAATTGTAAATGGAATTGTTTTCTTCCTTTCTCTTTCTGATATTTCATTATAAACATATAGAAAAGTATCAGCATCTCTATATTAATCTTATACCCTGCAACTTTACTGAATTCATTTCTCAGTTCTAATAGTTTTTGGTGGAGACTTTAGGGGTTTCTATATATAGTATCATGTCATCTGCAAATAGTTACAGTTTTGCTTCTTCCCTTCCAGTTTGTATGCCTTTTTTTTTTTTTTTTCTTGTCTGGTTGCTGTGGCTAAGACTTCAACTACTAGGTTAAACAGAAGTGATGAGAGTTGGCATCTTTGTCTCTTTCCTGATTTTAGAGCAAAACCTTTCATCTTTTCACCGTTGAGTATGATGTTAGCTGGGTGTTTGTCATAAATAGCTTTTATTATGTTAAGATGTTCCCTCTATACCAACTTTGATTATAATTTTTATCATGAATGGATGTTGAATTATGTCAAATGTTTTTTCTGCATATATTGAGGTGATCATGTGATTTTTACACTTCATTTTTTTAATGTGGTGTATCACATTGATTCATTTGGGGGACATTTATCCATCCTTGCATGCCTGTAATAAATCCCACTTGATCCTTTTTATATATTGTTGAATTGGGTTTGCTAATATTTTGTTGAGAATTTTTGCATCTATATTCATCAGAGATATTGGCCTCTAAATTTCTTGTTTTTAATTGTCCATGTCTGGTTTTGGTATCAGGGTAATGTTGGCCTCATAGAATAAATTTGGGAGTGTTCTCTTTAATTTCTTGGAATAGTTTGAGAAGGATAGGTATTAACTCTTCTTTGTATGTTTGATAGAATTCCTCTGTGAGGCAATCCAATTCTGCACTTTTGTTTGCTGGGATATTTTTGATTACTGATTCAAATTCACTACTAGTAATCAGTCTGTTCAGATTATCTATTTCTTCCTGATTCAGTTTTGGAAGATTGTGTGTTTCTAGAAACATTCATTTCTTCTAAGTTGTCTGATTTGTTTGCATTTGACTGTTTGTAGTATTCTCTTATGATTTTTTGTGTCTCTGTGATATTGGTTGTAATCTATCCTCTTTCATTTATTATTTTGTTTATTTGGGTTTTGGGGGCAGCAGCACAGGCAGGAAAGGGGACAGAAAGGATGCGTGGCAAAGGTTTGCTTGCATGCTGGGATGGTCCTGCTAAGTTGGTCAGAGACCCAGGCAGTTTTCAATCTGCTGCCTCCATGTTTGTGTGGGTAATGGCTGTCTTTGCCCTGTTCAGATATAGGATCTTGTCCAAGTTGGCTCTGTTCTCTAAGTGTGCTCACTCTAATTGGCAAAGGCAGCCTTTGCCCTAGTGGAGAGCTGCACTGGAGTAAGAGAGACTGGAGCAGACACCCTGTGTGGGCTGGGGTCATATAAACTGGCCAGAACCCCAAGAAGTTTCAATCTTCTTCCTCTGTGCTGTTCCCAGAACTTCAGAAGCATGTGCACACATTCTTTATGATCAGAGTCTCAGTTTCTTACAGCCCTTTTATAAGTCCCACTGGTTTTTGAACCAGCTAAGGAGACTCCTCTTGCCAGTGTTGGACCTCAAGGCTGGGGTGCCCAATATGTGGCTCCAAACCCTCAATCCCCAGGAAGGATCTCCACTCTCGAGATATCCCCCTCCACATTTGTGTCCCCTGCTAAGGGTGAGGATTCCTACCTGTTTGCTTCTCCTCCCTTCCTACCTGACTCCCTGTGGATCTTTCTTTACAGCCTTGGTTGCATAAGGGTTTTTCTGCCAGTCTCCAGTTGGTTTTCAGTGAGAGCTGTTAAACATGTAGGTGTATGTGATGTGTTTGTTTGCTCACGGGAGGTGAGCTCAGCATCCTCCTACTCTGTCATCTTGATCTCCCTTAGTGTGATCAGGTTTTCTTTGAATAATGACAATATGGAAGACAAAAGAAGAGGGAAAAATCCATGGAGAGTCAAGAAATCAGTTTATCAGTAGGAAACAATGGAATAAATGGAGCAGGTTACTTTTCGAAAGGAGCAAGGGAAATGGAAGAGGAACTGAATAACTCCTGCATGGTGGAAAATGTCCCCAAGGTACATTTCCAGCAGCATCAGCTGATGCATCTCATCACAATTATTCCTGATGATTCTTTTCAGTTTTGTTTTACAGGACATTGTTCATCTATGTTGTCTGCATGCAGTACCCTATACTATTTCATTAGCTATCTAAACCCTTCTCAACCATCAAGGCAGCTTCACAGATGAAATTTTCTTTGTCCTCCTCAGGTAAAATTAATACAACTTACTTTTGTATCCTTTCAATATTTTTCTTATACTTCTATTTAGGGCTTCTGTAATTCTATATGACATCTGAATTAGTTATGTTTGTTTCCTTCCACTAACTGTTAAACACCTTAAGACAAAGACAGATTTTAACAGAAATTTTTATTCTCATAATGTCCAGAACAGTTAATTACAAAAAAAGTAGATATCAAAGAGTTAATTGAAATAAGAGACTATAAAAGTGAATGAATACAGAATTATATAGTGAAGGAATTCATAAAGGAGACTAAAGACTCTGATTCATAGCATAATGGTAACTCTCTAGGAAATAAAAGTAAAAATTCATGTGACAATGTGACAATATCACAAGCATAATATTGAGTAAAATAATCCAGCAACACACACTGTGTTATCCCTTTTATATGATATACAACAATATTCAAAAGTAATCTCTTAGGTTAGAATTCATGATATTACCATCTCTTGGGAGGCTGTGACTAAAAGAAAGAATTAGGGGCTTCTGGCTTTCTAGAATATTCTGCTACTTTATTTGATGCTGATTAAACAAAAGTGTTCCAGTTGTGAAAATGAGCTGTAGACTTTGATTTGTTTGCCTTTCTGTTTGTATGTTACACTTTGATGAAAACGTCTGCATCAAAGTGTAGGCTTGTGCAAAGTTTTGTTGGGAAATCACAAATGAAAGCAGTGATGAAAGTGCTATGACATGATTCTGGGAAGAATCTTGATGAAAGTCTCAATTCAGGATATAACAGCCACAGAGATGGTGAAAAATGTAGAACTGGGAAATACTCTGTGTTTCTTATTTTTGTTTACATTTTCTAATGTAGGAAGAATTTTGGAATGTCACAAACTGGTGGATTTCTCAGGCCTTATAAGAGGCATCCTCACCATAGTTTGCAATTAATACAATGGGTTCTCTTTGAACAACATCACAAAATAATAGGATCCAGGTGGTGAAAACACATTGGTAACTTTCTTTGCTATAATTTGAAATAAAATCAAAATTTGTTAGAATTATGCAGATAGAAATTTAAAAAAATTAAAGAAAAAAAGAGTTTGTCACAGAAATTGGATTTTGTGGCTACATGTGAACATGAGCTGTGAGTCACCAGTAACATTTGTCACATTCAGGCCATCAGACCAAATAGTACACAACATGGGAAGTGAATACAGTATTTAAGCTTGTTTTCAATATACTAGGAATTCAATTTTATTTTCTGCATCTGTTGTTATTTTTTAAATTTCTGTTTCACCACTTAAAACTAAACTGAATGCCATTGTGTTTGTTTTCTAAATGACTAGTAAAATATGTGTGTTAAAATCTCAACTCTTGGCAGAGAAAAGAATAAGTCCAATTACCTTGATTGAAATTTCCCTCCATTCAAATTAAAAAAAAAATTAGGTGAGTTTTATACGTTTCACTGACTCTTATGCTTGAAGTGAAATTATATCTCTGAAGAACTGAATACTTCTCTAGCTAACTCCCCAGTGCATAGTAATTCTACTTTTATTTTCCTGAACTGAGGAGCTGCTATTGTGTAATGCATCTAGAGGTCAATAAAATGAAAGTTGGTAATTTCTGAGTATGGGGCTGGTAATAAGATTTGCTTTGTTCTGTGGATAAGTTTGTATATAATTGCACAGTTATTTCAGATGAATTTTCAAAAAACTGAGTCTAAATATTGGCCTTTGATAGCCAGGCTAATGTGGCATTTACAGAATAGGAATACAGGTATGCTCTGTAACATGGCATCTAAAAATGTTTCAGATAAGGGAAACAGTGACTTTTCATCCACAAATGGTTCAGAGATACTGTGAAATGTTGAAGGCTGTCTTATTTGAACTTTATTCCTCTTGAAATGCTTACTTCTGGGCAGCATTGTGCTGCCCAGGAGTGCTGAGTGCTTATCAGAACTTCTGATGACATTGCAGGGATTGGTAGATGGGACCAATTAATGATTATGATTTTCTAATCTAAAATTTGGAGATCTACTTGGGATACATCTTCACATATTTTGTTATAAAAAAAGATGAGAAAGGTAATTTAATTGTTGCAGTTATCTGGTAGTAGAAAGAGTAGTAGAAGAGTTAAAGTACATATTTAAATTTTTTTCAACTTGACGTTACACCTAGTCCATGATACTACTCGGTGGTTAGGAAACTTTCCTATAAAGGACTGGGAAGTGAATAGTTTAAATCTGGCTTTGTAGGCCTTGCAGGTTCTGTCACTAACTACTAACTTCTGCTGTAGTGGTACAAAAGCAGTCATAGGCAATTCATTAATGAATGAACCTGACTGTGCTCCAATAAAACATTAGACACTAAAACAGGGAGTGGGCTGGATTTGGCCCACCAGCAAGTTTGGGGACCCTAGTACTACTAGACAAATGAAACAATTAGTGTGAGAGGTATTGAAGTTTTTTCTGTTCCTTGACTTAGCTATCTATCTCTGCTCCTTTCCCTTCTTTTTTTTCATCCAAGTTTCCTAAAAAATATATGTATATATTTCATAAACAGGGCTCCTTCTTAATGGATGTATTATCTGTGCAGTCCCATTGGACCCTACAGGTTTAATGCTCTGCAGCTGTCATTTTAAAATTTGTAATGTTTTTGAACAAGGGTTACAGCATTTCCATCTTGCTCAAAGCCCTACAAATTATGTAGCTGGTCCTGACATGTATCACACCTAGGCTTGCATGTGGCACTCAATATCTGTGTTTTACAGGTATACACAAATATGATGACATTTATAAGGTGCCATGATGTTGTGATGGATATGGTCTGAAAGCTGGGCAGAGTATTCATGTTGCCACTTAAGTCCATAATCAAAATGAATAACTCATTTGATGGCAAAAAGTCAATCATGACAGAAGAAAGCTTCCTTTGAGGACTTTAACACAGTGTTTTAAAAGTAATATTTAGATTTGTGTAGGCAGTCTCAGGAATGCAAGTACCAGAGTTCAAATTCATGCATTTCAAAGGATATTATAGATTCAGGTGAGTGAAAGGCTGAATCTTTGGTTTGAATACTATTGGACAAGAAGCATTGGTTTAGCTGTTAATCTTTACAAGTTTTATGAATAGTTATTTTTTATATACAGCTCTTTTAAGGGAAAGAAGAGATGTTTTTCTTTTTTTTTTTTTTTACAGCAGTCAGGAAGAAATTTCTACTCTTGGTTGCTGCATATTGCACTAAATCAGTGGCTTTCAAATTTGGATGCACATTAGAATCACCTATACAAATTTATTTTTGAACAGAAATTTAATTAATTTATTTTTTAAATCTCATCATTCATTGACTTTATTTTTTTAATTTTTATTTATCTATTTTATTGGAGTGTAGTTGCTTTACACTGCTGTGTCAGTATCTGCTGTACAGCAAAGTGAATCAGCCATAGGTATATATGTATCACCTGTTTTTTGGATTTCCTTCTCATTTAGTTCATCACAGAGCACTGAGTAGAGTTCTCTGTGCTATACAATAGATTCTCATTAGTAATCTGTTGTATACATAGTAGTGTATATATGTCAATCTCAACCTCCCAATTCATCCCACCACCCCTCTTCCCCATTGGTATCCATACATTTGTTTTCTACGTCTGTGTCTCTATTTCTGCTTTGCAAATAAGATCATCTGTAACATTTTTCTAGATTACACATATACGCATTAATAACTGATGTTTGTTTTTCTCTTTCTGACTTACTTTGCTCTGTATATCTGTCTCTAGGTCAATCCACGTCTCTGAAAATGACACAGTTTTGTTCCTTTCTATGGCTAATATTCTATTGCACATATGTACCATATCTTCTTTATCCATTCCTCTGTTGATGGACATTTAGGTTGATTCCGTGTCATGGCTATTGTAAATAGTGCTGCAATGAACACTGAGGTGCATGTATCCTTTTAAATTTTGGTCTTCTCAGGGTATATGACCAGTAGCAGGATTGCTAGGTCATATGCTACTTCTTTTTTTAGTTTTTAAGGAGCCTCTATACTGTTCTCCATAGTGGCTGTATCAATTTACATTCCCACCAACAGTGTAAGAGGGTTCCCTTTTCTCCACAGCATGTCCAGCATTTATTGTTTGTAGATTTTTTAAAGATGGCCATTCTAAATAGTATGAGGTGATTCCTCATAGTACTTTTGACCTGCATTTCTCTAATAGTGATGTTGAGCATCTTTTTGTGTGCCTGTTGGCCATCTGTATATCTTCCATGGAGAAATGTCTATTTAGGTCTTCCACCCATGTTTTGATTGGGTTGTTTGTTTCTCTGATATTGAGCAGCATCAGCTGCTTATATATTTTGGAGATTAATCCTTTGTCAGTTTCTTTGTTGTCAAATATTTTCACCCATTCTGAGGGTTGTCTTTTCATCTCGTTTATGGTTTCCTTTGCAGCACAAAAGCTTTTAAGGATAATTAGATCTCATTTGTTTAATTTGTTTTTATTTTCATAACTCTAGCAGATGGGTCAAAAAGATCTTGCTGTGATTTATGGCAAAGAGATTTCTGCCTATGTACTCCTCTAAGAGTTTTATATTGTCTGGCCTTACTTTTAGGTCTTTAAACCATTTTGAGTTTATTTTTGTGTATAGTGTTAGGGAGTGTTCTAATTTAATTATTTTAAATGTAGCTGTCCAGTTATCCCAGCATCACTTATTGAAGAGGCTGTCTTTTCTCCATTGTGTATTGTTGCCTCCTTTTTCACAGGTTAGATTACCATAGGTTCATGGGTTTATCTCTGGGCTTTCTATCCTATTCCACTGGTCTATATTTCTGGTTTTGTGCCAGTACCATACTGTCTTGATTGCTGTAGCTTTGTAGTGTAGTCTGAAGTCAGGGAGCCTGATTCCTCCAGCTCTGTTTTTCTTTCTCAAGATTGCTTTGGCTATTTGGGGTCTTTTGTGTTTCCATACAAATTGTAAAATTTTTCTTTTAATTCTCTGAAAAATGCCATTGGTAATTTGTTAGGGATTGCATTGAATCTGTAGATTGCTTTGAGTAGTATAGTCATTTTCACAATATTGATTCTTCCAATCCAAGAACATGGTATATCTTTCCATCTGTTTGTATTGTCTTTGATTTCTTTCATCAGTGTCTTATAGTTTTCTGCATACATGTCTTTTGCCTCCTCAGGTAGGTTTATTCCTAGGTAATTTATTCTTTGTGATGCAATGGTAAGTGGGATTGTTTCCTTAATTTCTCTTTCTGATTTTTATTGTTAGTGTATAGGAATGCAAGAGATTTCTGTGTATTAATTTTGCACCCTGCAACATTACTAAATTCATTGCTTAGCTCTAGTAGTTTTCTGGCTGCACCTTTAGGATTTTTTATGTATAGTATCATGTCGTTTTCAGACAGTGACAATTTTACTTCTTCTTTTATAGTCTGGATTCCTTTTATTTTTATTGTTTTTCTTCTCTGATTGCCATGACTAGGACTTTCAAAACTATGTTGAATAATAGTGGTAAGAGTGGACACCCTTGTCTTGTTCCTGATCTAAGAGGAAATGCTTTAAGTTTTTCACCATTGAGAATGATGTTTGCTGTGAGTTTGTCGTATATTACTTTTATTATGTTGAGGTAGGTTGTCTCTATGCTCCCTTTCTGGACAGTTTTTATGATAAATGTGTGCTGAATTTTGTCAAAACATTTTTCTGCATCTATTGAAATGACTGTATTTTTTCTGTTTTTCAATTTGTTAATATTGTGTATCACATTGATTGATTTGCATATATTGAGGAATCCTTGCATCCCTGAGATAAATCCCACTTGATCATGGTGTATGATCTTTATAATGTGTTGTTGGATTTGGTTGCTAGTATTTTTTTGAGGATTTTTGTGTCTAGGTTCATCAGTTATATTGGTCTGTAATTTTCTCTTTTTTTTGTAGTATCCTTGTCTGGTTTTGGTACCAGGGTGATGGTGGCCTCAAAGAATGAGTTTGGGAGTATTCCTTCCTCTGCAATTTCTTGGAAGATTTTGAGAAGGGTGGGTGCCAGCTCTTCAATAAATGTGTGATAAAATTTGTCTGGGAAGCCATTTGGTTCTGGACTTTTGTTTGTTGGAAGATTTTTAATAACAGTTACAATTTCATTACTTGTGATTGGTCTGTTCATATTTTCTATTTCTTCCTGATTCAGTCTTGGAAGGTAGTACTTTTCTAAGAATGTGTCCATTTCTTCCAGGTTGTCCTTTTTATTAACATATAGTTGCTTATAGTAGTCTCTTATGTTTTGTATTTCTGCAGTGTCCATTGTAACTTCTCCTTTTTCATTTTTAATTTTATTGATTTGAGTTCTCTCCCTCTTTTTCTTGATGAGTCTGGATAAAGGTTTATCAATTTTGTTTATCTTGTCAAAGAACCAGCTTTTAGTTTTACTGATCTTTGCTATTGTTTTCTTGTTTCTATTTCATTTATTTCTGCTCTGACCTTTATGATTTCTTTCTTTCTACTAACTTTGGGCTTTTTTGTTGTTGCTCTTCTTGCTCTAGTTGCTACAGGTGCAAGGTTATGTTGTTTATTTGAGATTTCTCTTGTTTCTTGAGGTATGAATGTATTGCTATATACATCCCTCTTAGAACTGCTTTTGCTACATACCATAGGTTTTAAGTCTTCGTGCTTTTGTTGTTATTTGTTTCTAGGTATTTTTTGATTTACTCTTTGATTTCTTCAGTGATCTCTTTGTTATTTAGTAGCATATTGTTTAACCCTTTGTATTTGTGTTTTTTATAGTTTTTTTCTAACTGTAATTTAATTCTAATCTCGTAGCATTGTGTTTGGAAAAGATGCTTGATACAATTTCAATTTTCTTAAATTTACCAAGGTTTGATTTGTGACCCAAGATGTGATCTACCCTGGAGAATGTTCCATGTGCACTTGAGAAGAAAGTGTATTCTGCTGCTTTGGGATGGAATGTTCTATAAATATAGGTTAAGTCTCTCTGGTGTAATGTGTCATTTAAGGCTTGTGTTTCCTTATTAATTTTCTTTCTGGATGATCCATCCATTGGTGTAAGTGGAGTGTTAAAGTTCCCCGTGATTAATGTGTTTCTGTCGATTTTCCTTTTATAGCTGTTAACATTTGCTTTATGTATTTAGGTGCTCCTATGTTGGGTGCATAGATATTTACAATTGTTATGTCTTCTTCTTGGATTGATCCCTTCATCATTATGTAGTGTAAGGACACTTGTAACAGTCTCTTGTCACTTGTAATAGTCGTTATTTTAAAGTCTATTTAGTCTAATATGAGTATTGGTACTACAGCTTTCTTTTTTTTTTTTTTTTTTTTTT
>RJWK010000556.1:31331-71770 GCA_004363435.1 Platanista minor | reverse complement strand
TCAACCACTGCGCCACCAGGGAAGCCCACTACAGCTTTCTTTTGATTTTCATTTGCCTGAGGTATTTTTTCCATCCCCTCACTTTCAGTCTGTATGTGTCCCTAGGTCTGAAGTGGGTCGCTTGTAAACAGCAGGTCTTGTTTTTGTATCCATTCATCCAGTCTCTTGGTTGGAGCATTTAATCCATTTACATTTAAGATAATTATTGATATGTATATTCATATTACCAGTTTCTTAATTGTTTGGGGTTTGTTTTAGTAGGTCTTTTTCTTCTGCTATGTCTCCTGCCTAGAGAAGTTCCTTTAACATTTGCTGTAAATCTTGTTTGGTGGTTCTGAATTCTCTTAGCTTTTGCTTCTCTGTAAAGCTTTTGATATCTCTATAGAATCTGAATGAGTTCCTTCCTGGGTAGAATGATCTTGGTTGCAGGTTTTTCCCTTTCATCACTTTAAATATATCCTGCTACTCCCTTCCAGCCTGCAGAGTTTCAGCTGAAAACTCAGCTGGTAACCTTATGGGGATTCCCTTGTATGTTATTTGTTGTTTTTCCTTGTTTCTTTTAATATTTCTTCTTTGTACTTAATTATTTCTAGTTTGATTAATATGTGTCTCGGCATGTTTCCCCTTGGGTTCTTCCTGTATGGGACTCTCTGTGCCTCCTGGACTTGATTCACTATTTCCTTTCCCATGTTAAGGAAGTTTTCAACTACAATGTCTTCAAATATTTTCTCACACCCTTTCTTTTTTTCTTCTTCTGGGACCTCTATAATTTGAATGTTGGTGTATTTAATGCTGTCCCAGAGATCTCTGAGACAGTCCTCATTTCTTTTTATTCCTTTTTCTTTATTCTGCTCTGCAGCAGTGATTTCCACCATTCTATCTTCCAGCTCACTTATCCATTCTTCTGCCTCAGTTATTCTGTATTAATTCCTTCTAGTGTAGTTTTCATTTCAGTTATTGTGTTTTTCATCACTGTTTGTTCTTTAATTTTTCTAAGTCCTTATTAAACATTTCTTGTATCTTCTTGATCCATGCCTCAATTCTATTTCTGAGATCTTGGATCATCTTGACTATCATTACTCTAAATTCTTTTTCAGGTAGATTGTCTATTTCCTCTTCACTTATTTGGTCTTATGGATTTTTACCCTGCTCCTTCATCTGCAACATATCTAACTTATTCTGTTCATAGTCTCCTTTCCACAGGCTGCAGTGTTGTAGTTCCCTTTGTTTCTGTTGTTTGCCCCCTGGTGGGTGAAGTTGCTCCAGGGCTTGTGTAGACTTTTTGGTAGGAGGTACTTGTGTCTGCTCTCTGGTGGGTGGAACTGGTCCCCATTGGTTGGTGTGTTTTGGGTGTTTGTGAGTTTAGTACAACTTTAGGCAGCCTGTCCACTGATGGGTAGGGATGTGGTTCTGTCTTTCTGGTTGTTTGGTGTGAGGTGTCTAACCCTGGAGGCTGGAGGCAGTTGGGTGGATCTGGGTCTTGGTGTCAAGATGGATACTTTGTTCTGCCTTCCACAAACTGTCTGCTGAATTCTCCTTCAATCCCCTGAAGATCCAATTCTTTCCCAGCTAATTTCCCCACCATGAGAGAGAGTTTTTGTGAGTGTAGGAACCTCTCCTCACCTTCAGCTTCTTGTCAGCCTTGCTGGTCCCTTTTTTGATTCCTCTTTTCTTTTTTTCTTTCTTTCTTCCTATCTGATTGAGAGAGGATTTTTTTCTTGTCCTTTTAAGTGTCTGAAGTCTTCTTCTAATGTTCATCAGGTGCTCTGTGAGAATTGTTGCCTTTGTAGATGTATTCTTGATGTACTTGGAAAGAGAGATGAATTCCATGTCTGCGTATTCCACCATCTTGACTCCTCCCCTGAGTAGAATTTTAAAACTTTATTTCCCTGTAAAACTTTTAAAGCACAAAACACTGAGCTCCACTCCCAGAAATTCTTATTATTGTGGGGTGTGCATAAGTTTTTTAGCCTCTTTCTAGCTGGTTCCCATGTAAGGCAAAGGTCACAACTGGTTCATTCTTGAAGGGTCCCATGCAGGAATTAAGAAGTTCTCAAGTCTTTCATATTGTTTTGTATCAACATCAATTATACTTTTTAGGTTACCTTTTCTTAGAACTGTTACATTATTTTTATTCTCTAGTCTATTACACGTATTCAAAAAATTTTACCCTTTCATCTCCCTATAGCTATTTTCTTACAGGAGGAATATGTGACAAATAATTTGAATTTTCAGGGGAGAATATGAGGTTTGCGATTGTAAAGGACATATGAACAATTGCTGAACCAATGATCTGAAAGTTCCTGCTTTAGCCACATGGCTCCAGGAGACCATGTTTCACCTAAAGAGCCCAAGTACCTGGGTGCATTGTTGCATCACCATATGATTAAAGCTCTTCTGTTCAGACAAGTGGTAATTTCCTCACTTAGGGAGAATCGCCAAACCATGGCTTCTCCTGCCAATTCATCAATTCCTTTGGACTTGGTCCTGACAGTCTTCCAGAAATGCCTTGCCCCCTAATTTCTAATATTTCCATAAGAGATCATTTAAACTTCTGATCACCACTCTGATATGTTTAATTATTTTCATCATTCCCTCTAGCACTTTGAAGAAGGATAATTTTTTCCTCTCTTCTTGAAGGTGAATAAAAAGAGGCACAGATGATTCAGGAGTCATTTGGTGCTATTTAATAGTCAGCAGCAGAGCCAAGGACTTAAGATTCTACGTTTTCTAGATTCTGGTGTAATACACTATAGACCAGATCATTTCTGCCTCTTGCTAGTAATAGAACACTCAAATCAGACATCTGTTTAATATTGTATGTGACAAAATTTCATATAGGTACTCTCTGGCTTACTAGGAACATTTTTAATACAAACATATTTCATGATATAATGTGAAAGAAATACAGTGAAATGTATATTTTTATGATAGAAATTTTCAATTATTTTTTAACATTTTTACTGGAGATAATGAATAGACAGAATATGTTGCCTGTAAAGCATGGAGAATACAGTCTATTCTGAACATAAGAAGATAACAGTAGAAGTTTATTAACTCCTTTTAAAACTACTATTCTGTGAAGCTGGGAGAAATACATATATATATACATGTGTGTGTGTGTATATATATATATATATATGCCTAATTTGCTATTTTGAAAGACAATCTTAACTACTTTTCAGAGCCAAGAGGCTGAAATTTAAGGAGAAAAACTTCTGCTTGTTAAGAAGAACCACGTGGAATTTCTATTCATTGGTATTGCATTCTAGAGCCCATTGTAGATCCTACACAACATTATCCATTGACTTAGACTTCCAATGGGCAGCACATTCTGTGAGAGCAACAGAGACCAATATCATCTACACGTAATGTGTGAAGAAATGATTTGAGGTGTTCTGACTCCTTCCACTTTTCCTCAACAATGACTCTCTCAACAAAAGATCTATTTGACTAAATGGAGATTATTGTACTGAACTGTCACTTACTTCTAAGACAAGCATATTGCATCAGAAAAAATTCTCTTCTTTTTGAAAACAAACTCAAGAATTGAACCTAGAGATGGCATGTTTTTTTTTATATAGTTGGCTCTTCCTAACTCCTTCCCAGACTCTCTTAAGATCAGGTGCAACACAATTATTTTATAAAAATAAAATCATATAAGAAAGGTATTCTGTCTTTACATATGCTTATAATGGCTCAGTCCTCTGGTGAAAGTGTACAGAAAAGGGCAAAAACTTTATTTATTTATTTATTTATTCTTAAGAAAAAAGAAAGCCCTTGGAAGAAGACACCTCTTTCTTTCTTTAATCCTTTAGGCAACTTTATCTTTTGGGAACAGCTCTTTTCCAGTCCCATGAGCCTTCCTTTTGTCCCAAGGAGCTGGAAATCTGACCTCACTTGACCACAGTAAAGTAGCTCAGAGGTGCAGCCACAAGGAATCATCTCCAAGACATTATCTGGACATACCTAAGGCAAGTGCTCTCTTCATTTCAGAATTCCCCCATCAGGGCCCATGTAAATCTAGAGCTGCCACTGGCCATGGTTGCCATTTCTAGGAATGAAGATCATGCAAAGGAGCTAGAGATGAAAAATGGAGAGAAAACATATGTCAACTAATGTACACTCTACAAACACAATTCTATGGATATATTGAGTATTTTCTTGAGTCACTATGCTTATTTTATTATTTTTTTTCATTTCAGGTATAGAAAAGTAAATATGTATAACTAAGAAGTTAAATCATGTTAGTATAACATTGATGTTATCAATATATTTGGAGGCAGTAACTACATATACTGGAATATAAAATAAGCATTCTTTCTAATTTCATTTCCTAGACTACAAAAATATCTGGGCATACAAGAGTACTTCCTTAAGTTGGGGCATGAATTTGATTTAATCATAATGGTGTTTGGAGAACAAGAACTGGGCGAACTCTTCAGTTCAATAAATAAAATTTTCATCTCATAAATTAGTATCAAAAAGAAAGAAAATATGGAGCAGTTTATATCTGGACAATTGTTTTCATTTTAGCACATTGTGTAGATAGAATAGGCTCTATTAACAGGTCGTATAACATTAAGTTAGGTTTCTCTGAATATTGATTTCACTTTAAAATAATTTAATCAATATTCCATGTCCACAGTGCACTTGCTGATTTGGTAAATTACTGGAGGTAGAACAAAAAGATGAAAGAGATCCTTGCTCCTAGTCTAATAGAGAAGACAGGCGTTAATCAAATAATCATTTACTATTTGAGTATAAACTAGACTTCAAAAGCTTATAAATTTAATTAAATCCATTTTATTTATTTTTGTTTTAATTTTCATTACTCTAGGAAGTGGATCAAGAAAGGTCTTGCTGCGATTTATGTCAGAGAGAATTCTGACTATGTTTTCCTCTAAGAGTTTTATAGTATCTAGTCTTACATTTAGGTCTTTAATCCACTTTGAGTTTGTTTTGCAGTATGGTGTTAGAGAATGTTTTTATTTATTCTTTTACATGCAAAGGTCCAGTTTTCCCAGCACCACTTAAGGAAGAGACTGTCTTTTCTCCATTGTATATTCTTGCCTCCTTTGTTATGACAAATATTAGGTGACCATAGGTGCATGGATTTATTTCTGGATTTTCTCTCCTGTTCCATTGATCTGTATTTCTGTTTTTGTACCAGTACAATACTATTTTGATTACTGTAGCTTTGTAGTATAGTCTGAAGTCAGGGAGCCTGATTCCTCAAGCTCCATTTTTCTTTCTCAAAATTGTCTTGGCTAGTCGAGGTCTTTTGTGTTTCCATACAAATTGTAAATTTTTTTGCTCTAATTCTCTGAAAAATGCTGTTGGTAATTTGATAGGGATTGCAATGAATCTGTAGATTGCTTTGGGTAATATAGTCTTTTTGACAATATTGATTCTTCTAATCCAAGAATTCTTCCAAAAACATGGTATGTATCTCCATCTGTTTGTGTCATCTTTGATTTTTTTCATCAGCATCTTATAGTATTCTGAGTAAATGTCTTTTGCCTCCTTAGGTAGGTCTATTCCTAGGTATTTTATTCTTGGAAACCATCAATGAAATGAAAAGAAAACCCACAGAATCGGAGAAATATTTGCAAACAAAGAGACCAACAATGGATTAATCTCCAAAATATACAAAAAACTCATGCAGCTCAATATCAAAAAAACAACCCAATCAAAAGATGGGCAGAAGATATAAATAGACATTTCTCCAAAGAAGATATCCAGATGGCAAAGGGGCACATGAAAAAAAATGCTCAATGTCACTAATTATTAGAGAAATGCAAATCAAAATCACAGTGAGGTATATCCTCATACTGGTTAGAATGACAAACTAAAAATAGAGCTACCATGTAATCCAGCATTCCCATTCCTGGGCATATATCCAGAGAAAACCATAATTTGAAAGGATACATGCACCCCAATGTTCATTGCAGCACTATATACACTAGCCAGGATATTGAAGCAACCTAAATGTCCATTGATGGAGGAATGGATAAAGAAGATGTAGTACATATACACAATGGAATATTACTCAGCTATAAAAAATAATGAAATAATGCCATTTGCAGCTACATGGATTGTCATACTGAGTGAAGTAAGATAGAGAAAGACAAATATGATATCACTTATATGTGAAATCTAAAGAAATTGTACAAATGAACTTATTTACAAACAGAAGTTGAGTCACAGATGTAGAAAAAAAATTTGTGGTTACTGGGGGGAAGGCAGGGGAGGGATAAATTGGGAGATTGAGATTGACATATACACATTACTATGTATAGAATAGATAACTAATAAGAACATAGTGAATAGCACAGGGAACTCTATTCAGTACACTGTAATGACTTAAAAGAGTGAATATATGTGTATGTATAACTGACTCACTTTGCTATACAGCAGAAACTAACATAACTGTAAATCAACTATCCTCAAATTTAAAAAATAATTTAAAAATAAGGAATAATAGACTGTGGTCCTGGAGGAGTTGCTGTGATTGCCTGTAGTATGGGTCTGGGCTTTAACTGGGAGATGGGAAAATGGCAGGGAAAGATCCTTGATATAATTCTTGGGAGATTTTTTCTTTTCAAATATGAATCTCGGTTTTCCTTTTTCCCTGTTTAACTTTGCTGATACCATGGTGCTACATTATGTTCAATTATAAATCCCTGGCAGCAAAAATATAAAGCTATACATAAAGAAAAGGGACTCTGTTTTTTATATATGCCATGGCTGTAAGAGCTGGGTATTAGCATACTTCTGTTCACATGCCATCCCATTATTGTAGAGACAAAAACACCAGAAGTTTGTATTTTGTTTTAATAATAGCATAAAATCTATTTGCTGATCAACTATGTGAAAATGCTGAATGAAGAAAGCAAAAGTATTAAAGATGGTAATGATATAAGCACTATCAATAAGTGTTTTTTTTTTTAATTTTCAAAATGAAATACAAAGAAGCTTACTTGAGAAAATCTTGAGAAAATCAAAACGAGAAAATCAAACATCTTTGCATATATAGCAAACAGCTTTTCTTTCTTTTTGCTAAGTAATTTTGAAAATTATTTAGTCTATTTTCCTTGTTTGGAGGGGAGATTTGCAAGAGAAGCAATTATGATTTTTAACCAGGCTTTTACAGATTTGGCAAAATTATACTAGAATTCAGGGGTCCTAAATAGTATCTTTCTTATTAAAGAAAGTATGCATATCTTTCTTATGCATACTATCTCATAAATTAGAGTTATACAAAATTAAAAATCCATTTGATTTATTTGAATATACATGTCTGAAGATTAAAAAGTGCAAGTCTTTGTTTGCAGTAATGATCAGAAAAACTGGTATGTTTTTAAAGGAGTTTAACCTTTTATTAATTTAGTGACTACTGATACTTCCAAATTTGCTGTAATTGATTTTGGTTGGTTTATGCCCATGTATAAAACATGATTTTATATCTAAGCCTAGAATGTTGAAATTGAGTCAATTTCAGAAATAGTAAAGTTTGGGAAGAAAGACAATTCTATTTCAGCTACATTTTCACCTATTATTCTCCATCCCAAATATTCTACAGAGCCCCCCAACAGTACAGATTAATTGATTTTATGAAATACTTGCTTAATTGGAAGATGACAGTCACATTATAAATTACATAATTAATGTCAAATTTGTGATACACTCCTATAAAATATTTTTATTTGTGTGTATATCAATCGCAGGTTTTCCTTCTATTTTTCATTTTGTCTCTCTGTGCTTTAAGTCTTTTTGCCAACAGTTGATTTCTTTTCTCTTTTTTTTGACTTTTGTTATCAAAACCAAATACAAAGAATTTTACTTTTTTCCAGAGAAAATTAGTTACCACACAAGATTATGAAAAACTTCTCTCCTGTTTGAGACAGATCTAAATTTTTTGTTTGTTTATTTAGGCCTTTCTGGGAGAAGCAGTATGACATTGCGATAAGCATACAGGTGTCAGAATCCTACAGGCTTGTGTTCCCATTAGCTATGGGTATCACTGATCTTTTGTCCCAGCATGGACCATCCCTAGGGACCATGTCCATCATGCCTGATTGCCATGGAGCCATTTGCCCTCATGTGAAAGTTCCTAGCATGGTGACCGATATGTGCTCAAAAAAGCAAGCTTCATTAAACATTCATAATAATCACTTCTGAACATCTCAGAACATTTCTACGAGCCAATATATTTATTATGTTTTCAATATATTTATTATATTAAAGAGTGAGAATTTATTTTATAAGATCATAAAAAGGACTATGCCATTCCCTTGAAATTTGACATTGGTTTTAAATAATGCATCAGAAATACCTTTATAACTGTTATCTATTAAAAAGCTTGTTTAGTTAAAAAGAGAGTAATCAAATGACTTTGATAACAATAAATGACACAAAAACTGTTCAGGTATAACTTGGCCCTTTTAATGATACTCCTGATGGTCTACATTTTTGTATATTAATTTTTATACCTGTGAATCTTTAAAAATACACTTTCCCATTATAAGATGAGACAAAGTAATATGGAGCCATTCTGATGATTTTTACTTTTTTTTTTTTTTTTTTTTTTGTGGTACGCGGGCCTCTCACTGCTGTGGCCTCTCCCATTGCGGAGCACAGGCTCAGCGGCCATGGCTCATGGACCCAGCCATTCCACGGCATGTGGGATCCTCCTGGACTGCGGCACGAACCCTTGTCGCCTACATCAGCAGGTGGACCCTCAACCACTGTGCCACCAGGGAAGCCCGATTTTTACTATTTTAATTTACTTAAAAGACAAATTTGACTCTTATCCTAAGTATCTCTTAATGTATTATAAATAGACCTATTTACATACCACACACAAGTATAGCATTTTCAGGGTGGGTGGAAAAAATATTAACTCTTTCTGGAATAAATATGCACTACTGCCCTGCAAGAGTCAATGGGATTCTGAGTTCTTGCCAGAGAGTAAATTAAACACTTGGAGACACTTCATTTAATGATCTCATGAATCCTCATAATATTCCTTGTGAGGTAGATGACAAGCTGTATTAGCCCCACTTGTAATACAAGAAAAATGAGGCCTGAAGTTGTTGCAAAATTTCAGCATATGGATTGAGATATGTGTTTCTAACACAGTACAGTCTATAGTATTATATCATTATACATGTGTTATAATTACTTTGTGCATCTAGAATTACATTTGGGGACTCTTCAAATTGAATTTATATCCTTTTGCTCTGTGTTTTATATCTTTTTATATATCAATAAGCACCAAGTCCCCAAATCTTTTCCCAAGACTTGTATTTTGCATTTGTCTGAGTATAGAGTCTTTCCTGTTTGCAGAAATGGCTACATTAAAATCTCCCAGGAGACAGCCCAATCTTCATAGAAGATCAAATATTTTAGTACTGAGCACTACTCAGCCTCCCTTTAAAACATCAATATTGCAAGGGGGACATGGAACCATCATTTAAGTAGTTCTGTAAGTAGTGGTAGTACTATCATTTATAGACTGTTGTGCAAAAACATTTCTTTAGAGATCCAGAAACAAGGAAGACAAAGAATCTTGGCTATGGAAAGTTTGCTTACGTAGTTCTACTTAGCAAAGCATTGAAAAATGGAGAAAGAATGCTACGATTAAACGGGAAAAATATTAAACAGAAACAATTTCATTTTGAACTGCCATGCCATTTGCTTTCACATAATGATACAGTCCCTATGGTCTTTTTATTCCTTTCTGAAGGTAAATGTTCTGGTGAAGCCTCTCTTTGATCATGGAGACATAATTTAAAATATTAGGCCTTACCAAATTTTAATTATAGTCTCATCTTTGCCATTTTTGAGAAAATAATTCGGATAAACAATTTTATGAGTTTGATTTGCACATTTGCTATTACTTATTACAGTGGGCTATAAAATGGGATTTGGTATGGCTTTGAAGTTCTATACATTCATACATTTCTAAGATGAAATATATTGAGCATTTTGGGATGGAGATTTCACAGAAGTACATATAATTTACTTTGTTCAAATGGATAATTAGTTGCCTTTCCATTGTCTCCTTACATTGTTCAAGTGGATAATTAGTTGCCTCTCCATTGTCTCCACTGAGACCCCTTTTAGTTTGAAGCATGTGGAAGTATGATATTAACCAGTATGACATTTTCCTACTTCTGGTCACATTCCTTAAGAGACCTCTTCAGTTTCTGTAAAAGATATTCCCTTCAAAATCTAAGAAAATAAAAAGTGGCCATGAGAAGAATTAACAGTAGACTAGTGTCAAAAACAGTAATGACTTCAGAAAAGAAGAACAAAATAGATATATATGTAACATGTATGTGAAATAATTAAATTGATGTGAAGTAATGCATAACAGTTATTACCTCTAGGAAGGGATAAAGAAGACATGAGGTGATGATTAAGGAGACCATTAACTTTTCTGCTACTATATTATTTTCTTAGAGTAAAACTAAAAGACAAAACAAATAGTTAATAGTGGTTAATTCTAGAGTGTGGTAATATGATTCTGTGCTTTTACATTAACTCTTTGTGCTTTCTGTATTTTATTAAATTTATTAAAAACTAAATTTTAGAAAGAATTTCTCGGAAGGAAGTAGGAAATAAGGATGAAAAACATGGTTTGAATTATGATTTTTAATCCTGGTTAGTACTTTTTCGATGATTATGAGAAACATCTTGATTCCTCGTGCCTCTGTTTCCTCATCCATTAAGTGGCAAAAATAAATATCACTAAGCATTGCTGCAAGGAGTCAATGAAAAAAATGTCTGAAAAACATTTATCACTCTACCTGCCAATTAGCAAGCTCTCATTGAATTATTTATATTTTTGTTATAAGGCATAGGTATTATTTTTTAACGTTTAGAAATTATCCATGTACTGATTCAATAATCTTGTTACAATGTATATTTCCATGAAGATATATGTCTAATAATTCTCAGGTATATTTTATATTAAATTCAATGGACTTTCCATTTAAGTATGTGAGCATTTGTGTTTGCATGAGTATGTAATATAAATTGTGGGTAATTTAAGGCAGAATATGCAAAGATTATGTAGAAAATGAAAGATTCTTACTAAGAAAAAATTATTAATTTGGGTCTTAAAGCAGTTAAGGAGAAGATACAAATGTGCATTCAGATAGGGCTAGAAGGTAACTTATGGAAAAAAATGGAGAAGTATGAAGAAAAAGACTCAAGTTATTTAATGTTTATAGTAATTTACTCTAAAGAATAAGTGTTCAAACTGGGTTGGAAACTTTGGAATTTATGTGGGGTTTTCCCCCCTAAATTCTTTCCATTCACCTTGTTATGTTATTTTCTTTACTTCTTGGTTTTAACCATTTATTCTTTAGAGGCTTAAGTCTCCTTTTTTCTATGATAAATTTCTAGAGAAAAGCAATAAGAGGTATAGTAGCAGACTCAAGACAATTCCATTCTTTCATTTATTTTTATTTATATTTTAAAAAATCTGAAATAGAAAAAAACTTATTTCACTGTTATAAAAAGCATTGAGTTGGTGCTCAGTGAATAATAAATCATCCTAATAAATGAGATAACTAGATTTCTTGAAGAGTTGTTGCATTCTGGTTTCAGTATTGTTATAGGATGTGTGTATCTTGTCCAATGTGTTACTGCAGCTAATTTAAGAAGGCCACAGTATCTTCTAGGGAAAAAAAAAAAATGTATATATATATATATTTATATATAGTGCTTTCAATAAATATATAAATTCTGAGCAATATGCCACAAATAAATCCTTCATAAACTTTTTTTCTATTTTTATAAGTATTGCATCAATATACCTTACTCCTTCTTTGGGAACTTTTTTTGGTGTTTTTAGTTGTTTACTTATTTTTCTTAGAGCCATCAATTTTGCATCAAGACCTTGTTTTTCTTCTTTTTCTTCAATTCTATTATCAGTAGGAATAGTTTCTGTTCTAGCTGTGTTTATGGTACCATCTTGCAACCTTTTGATTCTTTCTAACCCCTGTCACTCTCTGGTCTTTTTAAAGTTTCATTTCTGTAATAAGATCACTGCAGTATATTACAGCTGAATATAAAACGAAGGCAGAAGTAATGACACTGCCACTTTGCTCTTCTTCTTATGACCTTAAAAAATGTATATATCAAACATGTCTCAAATTACCCTACTCTGTCAGCTTGCCATTTAAAAAATTGTGAATAAGAAATGTACCGATATTTTATTATTTCAGAATGTTCTGCTATGTCTTTGATTGTCAACCTTATCAAATTCAACAATCTTTTAATAACAAATGTAAAATGAGTTTTAAAAATCTCTGCAATAAAAATAATGGATAATATAATCTACCTATACATGTAATTTTCTAAAATCAATACAATGCTCTAAATGTGTGAAAGAGAAATGAAAGGAAAGAAATGTATAATAAGACAGTACACATTTCAATATGCAAATACACAAATATGACCTCACTACAAGATGAGATAAACGAGCCAGTTCTGTGCACTGTATTTCTGACAACTACAAATGCAGACAGATAGAAACAAATTTGTAATGACTCAAATACCACAAGTGGTATTTGATTGGGGATGTCATCTTCTGAAATCATGAACAACTCTTGAAGGAGTTTCAAACCAAATGTGTATAGTCCTTTCCGGATTTACACAGATTTTGCATTTCTGGAAAATTTAGCATATATAAAATTAATAGAACAAATATTGTGTGTTATATGTACAATGGTTAGATTTCAGGTTCAGTTAATTATAAACAGTTTTAATCTAAATAAGTATAGTGTGACATTAAAATGTTGTGTGGGGTGTAGGAATATTCTTCATTGTGTAGGACTGTCTCATCCAGACCATTCTCTACTAAGTGCCACTAGTGTCCCCTAATCATTGTGACGACAAATATTTTACAAAATTACCACAGTGCTCTCTGGAACACATTGAAAAGTGATTCTCAAGGGAATACCTATGCTAAGGAACCGTCAACATTGAAATATCCTAATAGGTCTATATGAAAATATTTATAGTTTCTATGGGTATCTGTAGAATTCTATCATAACACTATAATTCCACTAATTTCTTTTTCTTTCTACATTTTCCACTTAAGTGATTGGGTATATTCTGCACAATGAATAGAGACAACAATGGGAACAGTAATATTCCCCTTCATAAAGTTTACTTAAAGACTTTTAAAAAATCAATACTCTTTTTTTTTTAGTAGCCTAAAAGATGCAAATTAGAATTTCAACTGTGCACCTTTTTAAAATACATATAGTTTCTTAAATCCTAGAAATACTACTTTTCTATGTAATTTCCCTCTGTTTTATAGGTAGTGTCTTTTATAATATGCATAGTTAAATGAGAGTTAAAGATATCCTCATATTCACCAGCATGAGCCATGAAGTATAACTGGTTGTACATTTTACTATCTTTGCAAATATGAGTTTTTGAAAGAACTTATGTTTCAACCAAGAGGGGATTTATAAATACAGAAAGATGGTCACATAGTGGCATAGCCATCAAGGAAAGTGAAAGTTTGATAGTACTCCTCAGAGTATTCTGAGTAGACTGACAAAAGGGACAATCATGATGCAAACAGTTAATAAAAGAATGGATGGTGAAAAAGTGGAGGTAGAGTTCGATGTTACTAATTGTTTGAGGATAGCTGAAAGTAAGAGGATGGTAAGAAAGTACATAATAGTTTGTCAAGTAACCGTTTTGATTTGTGTAATTTTGTTTTTGCCGAAAACTACCTATTTTCGTAAATTAGCATTGTCTGGAGATGTTAAAAATTGCAGTATTGGACTGATTGAGGACAAAAGTAGGAAAGAGGATCTACAATTAACAATATTGCAAGTTATGTTTATCTTTATTATATATATTAATATTTTATCTCTGGAAAGGTCAAGATTGAAAATCTAAGGTGGACTATTATTTTAATATTATGGATAAAATATTTTACTCTGTCTTCAAAAGAGGAAAGAATACATCAAAAGTCTACCTTATACCAAGTTTTTTAAATGAAAATATATCTAATTTGTACAAAAATAATTTCTCAGACGGCATGTCATTTTATCTCCTCATACCTATGCACAGAGGCAGAATGTTAATGTACTTAGACCTTTTGATTGGAGACTTAACATTTACACTGACATAAAACATTAATACTATCACCCAAGCATGAAAATTCCAAATTAACAGAAATCAATACTGCTATTCAGGCAAAATGGGAGTTACTGTGAGAAACGGAAGCAATTCTATAACACATGGGTTAGTAGGATATTAGGAATCAAGGTTTCAGCTTTATTTTTCACACATGGTAAAAAAAGGCATTAACCCACCTACTATCTCTGCTTTGAATTATATGCCTTCTTTCTATGAATTTAATATTAATACCTGCTAAAGATGCCAGGCTCTGGATCCAGACTCTTTGGTTTCAAGTCTGGCTCTGCTGAATCACAAGTTCCTCCAAAATTTTGTGCTTCAGTTTCTTCATCTTTAAATGGGATAGTAATTGTGCTGCCCTCCAAGAGATGACGTCCCTGGCACAAGAGAAGCAGTCAGTGAATGTGATCAATTTTGTTAAAAACAAAAAGTTTGATTGAAAAGCCCAAAATGATTAATGATAATCTAGAAGAATAAATGAAACAGTACTTGTATAGGTAGAAACTACTATATATTAATGAATTAAAATTTTATCATTTAAAAATTAATAATAAAGATATGTTCCTTTAATTTTCTCTAAAATTGATAGACAATGTCATTTTCCTATATTTAAGCACCTTTTTCTCTTTTTATATATCAATTTCAGCAATTTTAGTCGGCAATTTTGTGATCATGTGCCTTCAATATCATATATATTATTTATATTCATTTTACACATTTGAAATTCACCCATTAGATTTTGTGTTTGCAATACTTTCTCTGTGTACTCTTAGAAAACTTATGAATAGCCCAAGTGCCTTTGCTCTCAAAACTTTAGTTTGCAATGATGAAATCACTCTGAGCCAGGCATCTAGTCCACAGGAAGGGAAAGCACTAATGAAAATTAGCATTCCAAAAGAATCTTCTGCAGCTGTCATCATAAAAAGAAGCTGATTAGTGGTTTGGACGGTGCTAACTCTGTAAATTATCAAACAAAATACTGCAGAAGCATCCACTTAAGTATATGAAAATTACAATTTTAACATCACACTTAGAGCACATTAATCAACTTCATTCTTTGTTTTTACGGGTAATGAGGCTTTGCAGAAAGGTAAACAGGCAGCTAAATAAAGTTGCATTGGCAAACTAAATTAAATATATTCATACTTAAAAAAACAAAGAAATGTGCTAAGAGGTGTTTCAATAAAGGAAACATCCTCCTGGTCATTTATTTCTATTTTTATTTCCTACTTCATCTTTCCCCCCTTCTGGCTTCTTAATTTTATGTCTTCTGTGCATTTCAGTGTCCCATAGTCAACTTATCTGTAATGTTAAATATGACTTTTAGAAATTGATTAATATATTCTTCCACCTTTTATTTGTTATCTAACAACATAACCTTAATTAAAATGTACTGGTTTCCTAAAGCTACTCATATTTTAGATATTTGTTGTAGGGTTGTAGCAGTAACTATTTCCTATGATGGAAATGGGATGATTTTTTTCTAACTTTTCCTGTCTTATATGTGATAATTTGAATAAAGGAAAACTTCTCTCATAGGAGCTGTATTTCTAGGGAATGGAAATAACATTGAATATGACTAAGTTTATGGTTCAGATAATCTATGTGAAAATGGATTAGGAAGAGCAACAAACCAAACATTCCCATAATGAAAGATCATTATTTCTTTAAATATTTATTGAATACCTAATATACACTAGGTACTAGAGATTTAGCAGTGGAAAACATTTAAATGATTGACAAGTTTTTTAATAAGTGACACTTGCTTGTCTTGATCAATGATGGACAACCATGGAGAATTGAGAGTCCAGCAAGTACTAAGTGTCAGTGAACATGTTAGAGGATTTTATATCACATATGGAAGATGTTTGTAATGTAATATTTTTGTCTGGTAAACTTCTGTATTATAGTGGATTACAGGGTGACACTTCAGCCTTTCTGTCTTATGTGTCAGTTGCATGCATTCCAATAGATTGATTGCTTGAGAGTCTCACTCTACTTTTTTTGGTTCATGTTTTCAAATTTACCTCAGGCTTTCTAATTATAGTCTCTTAATTATTATTGTTACCTAAATAAATTCTTCAAGATCAAATTCTGTCAACTCTTCACTCTGATTTTCAAATATCTTCCCATCAGCACCACTTTAGAAAAATTCAAGAACATCAAAAATTGACACATGTATTTGTATAAAACAATATTCTTCTAGTGTTTGTTTTCATATGAGACAATGTTTATTGTCACATAAATTATTCACGAATACGTAAGAGACATAGTAAAATTAAGGTTAACAATTTTGGTAGTCCAGTTTGGAGAAATTGGATAGCATTGTGTTGGATAAAGAGAAATTATACTCAGTAGGGGAAAAATAATTTTAAGTTTTGCAGAAATATATTGACAACTTTATGGGTGACCAGAGACATTTTAAATTGTGAGACATAAATTTCATATTCTTCATGCTTGATATTTTTTAGTTTGATGTATAGAAAAATTCTGATATTAATCATACAAAATTTTTCCATTAACCATAGCCAAAATTTTTCCATTTTCCTTTTGGGTCTTGGTGTTCCCAGACCCAAAAGGAAAAAAAGGAAGGTTGGCAATGCTTATTTTATTCTTTTAGCCCATAGTGATTCTTATGTGCAAAATTGTCATCAGCTTCATCAATTGGTCTGTAGATGCAGAGGCACAGAATTAAATAACAAATATGCACTTGGATCTTTTACATCTTTTTGACTCATGTATTATATTTCCTTGAAAAGGTATATGCATATTGGGAACATAAAACACATATCACTCACTGGTACTAACACCTGTCAATTTTTAATATGTTTTTCTTCAAAGAGCTTCTGTCTTTAAAATAATTTGAAAATACTTTTGTCTGTCACAACATTAATCAATGATGATTTAGTTAGCATTATATATTATAGATTGCATTCCAACTTGATTTTCTAAAATTATACCTTGTCAACATCAAAGTGAACAGACTACTTGGTGGTGGTTCCTTCCATGATCAACATTATATATGCATTTTCACACAGCAAAAAAAAGTGTTTTATTCATATGTCATTTTCCTTATGCAGTTCTACAAAAAATATCTTTCTTTTCCTGCATACCTTTATTTAATAATTCCTTCACTGTATGTAATAGCAATTTTCTATTATATTTCTAGTGTTGAGAATTAATGTTTTTGCTCTAATTATACAGTGACTTTAGAAATAGTGCTCCATGTAGCTATGAAGATATAGGAGACATTTAGTTATTGAAAAGACAATGATATAGGTGTAGTGGTTCTCTCTGATTTGTCTTTCTTCCTTTAACAGCTAAGGAGTAAGAAATCTGAAAAATTGAAAATTAAATTTACCTTTATATAATTACTGAACACTCTTACCAGCCAATTATGGACCTAAATTGCAAATGTGGAGTTATTATTCTGTCTTCTGTGGAGAATTGTTTCTTGAATCTCTTTGAAGTTTTTTCACCTCTACTATGCTCATCCCTAGAAGTACACTCCCCTTCAAGAAAAATATGTTTTCCGTATTAAAGATATTTCAACTTAAATTCTGACATTTTTGAGTGAAACTTATAATGTAGGAGGAACTATTAATCTGTAGAATAACTTGAATCCATCATGCTTTAAAATGCTTGTCTTATGTAGTCTTTTACAAACTTTTGCCATACTATTATCTTTTTTTATAATGTATATTCCAGCTTCTCAAATATGTGCCTACTTGTTTGTTATGCTGTCTTGTTTGTTTCTTGGCTTCAGCATGAAAGTTTCTATCAATCAATTTTGGTTAAGTTATGGCACAGTAGTAACCAAATCCTAAATCTCACTAACCTTTGATCACAACTTCCTCATCAGATTTTTGTCTCTCCTGGACTGGATGGTTTCTGTTCCACATTATCTTCATTATTTGATTCAGGCTAATGGTACATCCCGTATCTGGAACATTATAAATCTCAAGGAAAAAGGAAACAAGGGTATGATGAAATCATGTAATTGTTCTTAAAACTTTGGCTGAAAGTTGCTCCCATCGTTTCTGCTCACAATTATTGTCCAAAGAAAGAAATTGTGAAGGTCTGATATTAATGGGTAATATAATATTTCCAAAGTGAAAGGAAGTGGATAATTTAATCAGTAATGAAATTTACAGAGGAATTAAAAAGAAATAACAAAGAAAATATATCAAAAACATAATTTTCCAAGACCTACATGAGAGTAAGAACTTCTGGAAATTGTCTCCATTTTATTGAGATATATTTGATGTATATTATTGCATAAATTTAAAGTACACAATATAATGATTTGCTATATGTTTATATTGTGAAAAAATTATCCCAATAAGTTTAGTTAACACATATCACCTCACATAATTATGAAAATGTTTCTCTTTGTGATGAAATCTTTTAAGATCTACTCTTAGCAACTTTCAAATATACAGAACATTATTGTTAGCTATAGTTATCATGTATACATTACATTCCCAGAAATTATTTCTCATATAACTGGAAGTTTGTACATCTTGATCATCTTCACCCAATTCCCCCAATCTCCAACCCACACCTTTGGCAACCACAAAATCTGATCTCTGTTTCTATGAGTTTGGTTTTATTAGATTCCACATATAAGTGGACTGATACAGTATTTGTCTTTGTCTGTCTGACTTATTCATTTACATAATGTCCTCAAAGTTCATTCATATTATCTCAGTGGCAGGATTTCCTTATTTTTATAGATAAATATTATATACATACACTCACACATACATACACACATACATATTTTCTTTACCTGTTCATCAGTCATTGGATATTTAGGTTGTTTCTGTGTCTTGGCTATTGTAAATAATGCTGTAATGAACACAGGGGTGCAGATATCTCTTTGAGATAATGATTTTTTTTCCCTTTGGATCTATAACCAAAAGTGAGATTGTTGGATCATATGGTAATTTTATTCAGAAACCTCCATAATGTTTCCATACTGGCTGTACCAATTTACATTCCTACCAACAGTATGTGAGGGTTCCCTTTTCTCTAAATTCTCACCAGAACTTTTTTTTTTTTTGCAGTACGTGGGCCTCTCACTGCTGTGGCCTCTCCGGTTGCGGAGCACAGGCTCCAGACGTGCAGGCTCAGCGGCCATGGCTCATGGGCCTAGCCGCTCCATGGCATGTGGGATCTTCCTGGACCAAGGCATGAACCCGTGTCCCCTGCATCGGCAGGCAGACTCTCAAACACTTGTGCCACCAGGGAAGCCCCTCACCAGCACTTTTTATCTCTTGTCTTTTTGATGATAGCCATTCTATCAGATAGGAGATGATATCTCACTGTGGTTTTGATTTGCATTTCGCTAATGATTAGGGGTGTTGACCACCTTTTCCTGTACCTGTTAGCTATTTGAATATCCTCTTTGGAAAAACTATCTATTTGGGTCTTCGCCCATTTTTAAAATTGGGTTATTTGTTTTTTGCTACTGAGTTGTATACGTTTCTTATATACTTTATATATTAACCCCCTATCAGAATATGTTTTGCAACCAAATTCTCCCATTCCACAGGTAGATTGCCTTTTTGTTTTGCTGATTGTTTCTTTTTCTCTGCAGAAGCTTTTTAGTTTGATGTAGTACCACTTGTTTACATTTTGTTACTTGTGATTAAGGTGTCATAAATTAAAAAAAATAATAATTGCCAAAATCTAAGTCAAGAGGCTTTTATTATTGCTACTTTTTCTTCTAGTTTTATGGCTTCAGTTCTTACATTTAAGCTTTTAATCAATTTAGAATTAATTTTTGTGAATGGTGTAAAATAGGGGTCAGGTTTCATTCTATGCATGTGCATATTTAATTTTTCCAACACCAGGTATTGAATAGATTACCTTTTTTCCATTGAGTATTCTTTGTTTTCTTTTCATATATTAGTTTACCATTTATGCATGAGTTTACTTCTGGGTTCTTCATACTGTCCCATTGGTCTATGTGTCTGTTTTAATACCAGTACCGTACTGTTTTGATAACTATAACTTTGCAATATAGTTTGCAATCGGGAATTGTGATGTTTCCAGCTTCATTCTTCCTACTCAGGATTATTTTGTCTATTCATGGTCTTTTGTAGTTCCATATAAATTCTAGGATTGGTTTTTCCACTTCTGTAAAAAATAGCAGTGGAACCATAGTAAGGATTGCATTGAATTTATAGATGGCTTTGAGTTGTATGAATATTTTTAAAATACTAATTATTTTCATTCATGAACATGGGTTATCTTTCCATATACTTGTGTCTTCTGCAATTTCTTTCAACATCTTACAGTTGTTATTGTAGAGATCGTTCATCTCCTTGTTTAAATTTATTCTTATATATTGATATTTTACTGTTTTTGATGCCAAATCAGACTGTTTTCTTTATTTCTTTTTAAAATAATTTATTGTTATTGTATAGAAACACTACTCATTTTTGTATGTTGATTTTGTATCCTGTACCTTTACTGAATATGTTGATTAGATGCAACAGTTTTTTTTTTTGTATAGTCTGCAGAATTTTCTCTATGTAAAATTATATCATGTACACATAGAGACAATTCTTCTTTTCCAATTCTGATGCCTTTTATTTCCTTTTCTTGCCTGAGTACTCTGGTTAGAACTTTCAGTACTATGTTAAATAGGAATAGTGAGAATGGGCAACCTTCTCTTGGTCTTGATCATATGAGAAAAGCTTTCAACCTTTCACCATTGACTATGATGTTAACTGTGGTCATCATAGATGGCCTTTATTATGTTGAGGTACATTTTTTCTATACCCATTTTGTAGAGTTTTTTTTTTATCATGAATGGATGTTTAATTTTCTCAAATACTTTTTCTGCTTCTTTTTAGATATTCACATAATTTTTATTTTTTATTGATGTGGTGTATTACATTGATTTATTTGTATATGTTGGGCCATTTTTGCATTCTAAGGATAAATTCTTCTTGATCATGGTGTACACTCCTTTTAATGTACTGCTAATTTTGATTCACTAGTATTTTGTTGAGAAGTTTTTGTTTTGTTTTGTTTTGTTTTTGCGGTACACGGGCCTCTCACTGTTGTGGCCTCTCCCATTGTGGAGCACAGGCTCCGGACGTGCAGGCTCAGTGGCCATGGCTCATGGGCCTAGCCGCTCCGCAGCATGTGGGATCTTCCCGGACTGGGGCACGAACCCGTGTCCCCCGCATCGGCAGGCAGACTCTCAACCACTGCGCCACCAGGGAAGCCCTGTTGAGAAGTTTTGCACCTATATTCATCAGGGAAATTGGCCTGTAATTTTCTTTCCCTATTGTGTCCTTATCTGCTTTTATATAAGAGTAATGCTGGTCCTGTAAAATGAGTTTGGGAGTGTTCCCTCTTCTTTGATTTTTTGGAAGGGTTTCAGAAGGATTGGCATTAAATTTTATTTAAACATTTGGTAAAATTCATAATGAACATATCTGTTTCTGAGCTTATTTATTTATTTATTTATTTATTTTGGTAATTATTTGACCTTCCTTAGGACATTGGGTTTTTACGAAGTTCCTCCTTAGACTTATATTTGTCTCTTCTTTACTTTTTATTTATTTTTTCACATGGAAGGTACTATTTTATTTTATTTTTTTAAACATCTTTATTGGAGTATAATTGCTTTACAGTGTTGTGTTAGTTTCTGCTGTGCAACAAAGTGGATCAGCTATATGTATACATATATCCCCATATCCCCTCCTTCTTGTTCCTCCCTCCCACCCTCCCTATCCCATCCCTCTAGGTCATCACAAAGCATCAAGCTGATCTTCCTGTGCTATGCAGCATCTTTCCACTAGCCATCTATTTTACATTTGGTAGTGTATATATATCATTGCTGCTCTCAAAATTAAGTTATCTATAATGAGGTGGATGGACCTAGAGTCTGTCATACAGAGTGAAGTAAGTCCAAAAGAGAAAAAAAAATACTGTATGCTAATGCATACGTATGGAATCTAAAAAATGTTACTGTTGAGCGTAGTGGCAGGGCAGGAATAAATTCTCAGATGTAGACAACAGACTTGAGGTCACGGTGGGGAAGGTGAAGCTGGGACAAATTCTGGGCTTATTTTTTGGGGAGGTTTTTGATCACTAATTAAATCTTTTTACTAATTGTTGGTCTATTCATATTTTTTATTTCCTCCTGTTTCAGTCTTGGTTGGTTGTATGTTTCTAGGCATTTATCCATTTCTTCTAGGTTGTCCAGTTTATTGTTGCATAGCTGTTTATAGTAGTCTCACATGATTCTTTGTATATGTGTAATATTAGTTGTTATGTCTCCTCTTTCATTTATACTTTTATTTATTTAGGTTCTCTCCCTTTTGTTTTTGGTTGGTCTAACTAAAATTTTGTCCGTTTCATTTATCTTTACAAAGAACCAACTCTTAGTTTTGATAATCTTTTATATTGTTTTCCTGATCTTTAGTTTATTTACTTCTGCTCTAATCTTTAGTATTGACTCCCTTCTACTAACTTTGAGCTTAATTTGTTCTCCTTTTTATAGTTTCTTTAGGTATAACATTAGGTTTTTTATTTGGCACCTTTCTATTTTCTTGATGTTTACATTTATAGCTCTAAACTATTCTATTAGAACCCCTTTTTCTGCAGCCCCTAAGTTTTGTATGTTTTGTTTCCATTTTATTTTGTCTCAAGATGCCTTTTTGCCTTTTAATTTCTTCTTTGATTCATTGGTTTTTCAAGAGAGTTTTGTTTAATTTCCATGTGTTTGTGAATTTTCCAGGTTTTCTCCTAGAAAATGTTCCATGTGCACTTGAGAAGAATGTGTATTCTGCCACTGTTAGGTGGAATGTTCTGTATTTGTCTCTTAGGTTCAAATGACTTTAACTGTTGTTCAAAAGACATTCCTGGGCTTCCCTGGTGGCGCAGTGGTTGAGAGTCCGCCTGCTGATGCAGGGGACAAGGTTTCGTGCCCCGGTCTGGGAAGATCCCACATACCATGGAGAGGCTGGGCCCATGAGCCATGGCCGCTGAGCCTGCACGTCCGGAGCCTGTGCTCCGCAATGGGAGAGGCCACAACAGTGAGAGGCCTGTGTACCACAAAAAAAAAAAGTAAAAAAATGACATTCCTACTGGTCGAAATGACAAAAAGAAAGCATGTTCATCCTGTTTTTGGTTTAGATGCTACATTTTAATATTGATTTCCCCTATCTAGTGATGTATTGTTCTCTTTGATTAGTTATCCACAAAATGTTATTCTAGAACAAAACTAACATATTCCTATCACGACATCCAGCAATTGTGCTTTTTGGTATTTACCCAGAGGAGTTGGAAACTCATGTCCACACAAAAACCTGCAAACAGGTATTTATAGCAACTCTATTCATAATTGCCCAAACTTGGAACCAACCAAAATGTCCTTAAGTAGGTGAATAAATAAATAATCTGTGGTACCTCCAGACCATGAAATATTATTCAGTTCTAAAAAGAAATGAGCTATCAAGCCATGGAAAGACATGAACTAGACTTAAATGGATATTATAAATTGTTTGTTTTCATGGTGTTTCATAAGTCCTGTAGGCTTTCTTCACTCTTTTTCATTCTTTTTCCTTTTGGCTCTTCTGACCAGATGATTTTAAATGTCTTATCTTTATTTCTCTGATTCTTTCTTCTACTTGGTTGAGTTGGCTGCTGAAATTCTCTGTTAAATTCTTCTGTTCAGTCATTGTACTCTTTAGCTTCAGGATTTCTGTTTGTTTTTTGATAGTTTCTATTCATTGAACTTCTCATTTTGTTCATACATTGTTTTCCTAATGTAGTTTAGTTTTCTGCCTGTGTGTTCTTGTAGTCCATTAAACTACTTTAAAAGGACTATTCTGAATTCTTTGTCAGATAGTTCATAGATCTCCATTTCTTTAGAAGCAGTTATTGGCACTGTATTAGTTTCCTCTGGTGAAGTCATGTTTACCTGATTTTTTTGTGATCCATGATTCTTTGTGTTGGTATCTGCACATTTGAATAAGTGGTCTCCTCTTCCAGATTCTACATGTTTGCTTTGACAGAGACAGTCCTTCACCTGTCAGATCAGCTTGGGCTTCTGGATGTGTTAGCTGATAGCATCCTTGGGCATATAGAGCTTTCTTTCAGGATCTATATTTGGGTGAGATCACTGCCTAACTGAAGCCATGGGGTGATGTTGCTGACTGGGTATAGATGGATGGGACTGCTAGCTTGGCTCCCTTTCAAGTGTGGCTGTAGGATATGCTCCATAGTTATCTAGATTCCCTGGTCAGGTTTCCTAGTCAGGTGAGACTAGATACCATACTCAGCAATAGGCAGAGCTATAAATTAGCTTCCCTTTCTGGGAGGGGATAAATAAAATATATCCTAAGGCCAGCAAGGCTCATTGTTTAGAGACCCAAATTGGGCAGAATCGTGCACCAAATTCCCTGGCCAGATGGGGCCATTGGCTTTGTTCTGAATATGGGCAAGTCTTTGGCAGGGCTCACTAGTCAAGTGCCACTCTATAGGAGCTGTAGGATGGGATATGCAGCTTTCTGTATGTTCTGGTTAGGCTTCTTGGTTTTTCAGGACTAAAAGTTTTATTCAACAGTGGGCAGGGGTACAAATTAGCTTCCCTGCCCTGGCAAGGCATCAGAAGAAGCCTCAAGGCTGGCAAGGCTCACTGATTGGGAAACAAATCAAGTAAAACTGCACACCTAGCTCCCTGGCCAGATGGGGCTATCAGTTTATCTCTGCAGGTGGACATAGCCACTGGTCTGGCCCTCTGCTTGAGTACTGATGGCTGTTTAATTTTTCTGGTGCTTTGTCCAGGTTTCCTAATTGGAAAGGTTTGGAGACTGCACTCAGCAGCAAACAAAGCTATGAATTATCTTCCTTCCTTGGGTGAGGTGGCAGAACAGACTCCCAGGCAGGCAAGGCTCATTTTTGGGGGTCCTGAATGAGACAGAATTATGCATCAAGCTCCTTGCTAACTTGGCTCTGCAGAGGGCACAGCCACTGGCCAGGTTCTCTACTCAGGTACTGCTGGGCTACACAGATTCCTGGGTTTTCTGGTCAGATTTCCTGGTTGGGTAGGGCTGGGGGCTGTACTCAACAATAGGAAGGGCTATGAATTAGCTTTCCTGCCTAGGCAGAGTGGCAGAACAGTCTCCAAGGCCTGCAAGGCTCATTGCTTAAGATTCTGAATCAGGCAGAAAAGTGTTCAGAGTTCCTTGGCCAAATAAGGCCATCATCCTTATGCCATAGATGAATATCACTGCTAACCAGACTCATCACTTGTGTGCTACTGCCTTATGTAGCTTCCCAGGAGCTCCCACCAGGCTCCTGGTTGGGTCAAACTAGGAGTTGCACTCAACTATAAATTAGTTCCCCTGCCCAGACTGGGTAGAAAAAGCCCCAAGGCCAGCAAGATTTATTGTTTGTGGTTCTGAATGAGGCTGAACTGTGCCCCAACTTCCCTGGCAGAATAGGGCCACAGTCTTGGCTCTGCAGATGTACAAATCCACTGGTTGAGCCACTTGGGTACTCCTGCAAGTAGGAACTCAGTCTGCCAAGATGTAAGCACAGGTTGCTCTAAACCTCACTCATCTTCTCTGTCACAACCTGATCTCCAGCTGTCAAGCCCCATATATTCACCCTATAGTTCCTATGAGGTAAGACCCACATGTGAGGGTCCACAACACTGGGGAAGCTGGATGTCTACCTTGAGCTCTCTTTTGCCCACTGGAGAGACTGTAAGCACAGGAGTTTCTCTCTGTGTGGTGCTGTGCTAACCAGGGTGAGAGGCATTAGGGTCAGCATGTAGCCACTCTTCTTACTCTTCTAATGCAGTCATTCTCAGTCTCTGGTCCAGGGTGTACTTCAGACTCTGTGTTTTAGCATTTTTACAATGATGTCTATGCATAGTTGATTGTTGGTCTTGTTGTGAAGTTGGGAATGACCCATATCACTGTCTTGCTGATGTCACTCCAAAAGTTTAGTGGGATTGTGCAATTTTAAATGCTCTTTCTGAGGTTCTCTTCCTTGACAGAGGCTAGCTCCATGGCTTCCTAGAGTTTTCAACAGTGAGTAGCATTATTGAGGTTAAGCAATTTGGGTTTGTGCTTTATTACCTCAATCTGATGAGTATACCTGCTCTTAGCTAGAAAGAAATAGAGGACATTATCAGTTCTTAGGATGGTTTCAGTGGGTGTCTTCATCATTTTTTTTTTTTTTAACAAGGTATACAACATATGACATTTCCTTCTTGGGTAGTCTAACTCATTTATTCAATGGATTATAACTGATTCAAAACATAGTTGCTGCCAATTATTAAGAGCTTACATCATTGCATGTAAGGCTTGTTCCAGTGGCACATTTTAAATTTCATGTCACACCACTAAGATAATTTTAACTCACAGTGCTCATCAAAATACAGACTTACCTTCTTGGATTAAGGATTCTTTTCACTGCTCAAAAGTTGAAGTCAACTAAAACAAGTCTCCTTACATCTTCCCTGCTAGAATGTCTCAGCAGGTGGTCTCACTTTGAAGTACAAGGCACCTGCTTCAAGGGGCTCCTCCACGTCTATTGATATTGGCTCCAGGGTTAAGCCTGAATGTAAGATATGTTTGTTGTCATTGCCACTTATCTGATTTTAACTAATTAACTCAGCAGTAGAGATAACTTTTTAAAGTTTAATGCTATTGCAAAGCACCTTGAGATACAACAGCATGACAAGATGACATAAAAGTTAGTGTGTGTATGCCTCCATCTCCTCTCAGAGTTAGGCACCCTGGTGGTTTAGACAAATGCATTGGTTTTTCAAATGGAAAGTAGATACTAAAAGTCATGGAGAGAAAAAAGACTGAATTCTAATTTGATGTTTCCAGTCTGTTAGAAATATAAAGAAATGGGGAAATCATTTATAATTCCTATGGATCCTTGCAATCAGACAGAAACTACTGAGATGTGGAATAAATTCCTGAGATGAGCATTTAATGATGTTAATATTCCTATTCCATGTCACCTATTTTTATATAAACTATGATGGACTATTTTTAGCTATCCTTTGTATAGGATAAACATGTTAAACCTTCTTTCACATAAATTACTTTGAAATCTCGTACAACTGTTTTATTATTATTATCTCTGTGTCAAAAATAAATAGTATTCTAAAAATTAAATAAAATTATACAAATATATATAAATTAAAAAAAAATCAGTTTGGGCACTCAGACTCAGATATCCCTTTAAATCATGTTGCTTATATGTGTTATTTTAACAATTAAAATTATGTAATGTTTGTAACAAGTGAATTGTCCTTGAAACAAATACTGTCTATAAAAACTACACTATTCTATGTCTTGGTTGGAATATTTTGGGGGTAGCTTAAAACATAAATAATATTAAAGCAACTTTGTATTACATGTTCTTATTTTTTACAAAAATAATTAGAATATATAAGTAAGCACTAATAACATCTGGAATATTGGTAGAAGTGGTACTTGTTTTGCATCATGGTATACTTAGTAGAGACATAAGATTTTAAATATGGGTATATGTTTATAGAACTTTGTTAAAACAAGATGTCCTGATGGATTATGGTAGTGTTTTGGGGAAGTATATTATAACTAATTCTGTAACAAATCCTCTACTTCCTGTGTGTGTATAAAATCATATGAAACAGGGCCAGTTTATTTACCTTTCCTATGTCTAGGGATGGGAAATTTTTTTAAAAAAGATCAAGTATCTCAAGGGCAACTGGAATATGAAATAGTTGATGGGACATTTTAAGCCATTAACCTGTCAACTCATTTATTTGCTTATTTATTTACTTAACATACTCAACATGTGTTAAGAATGCCTACTATGTTAAGTGTGTTGGCATAGGTTTTTTGATACAGAAAAGCCTGTTTCAACAGAATTTAGAAAAGAAGGTAGTAAATATTAAACTTTTAATCAAATGAACTTATCAATAAATATGTATCACAAGATCTAGAGAAAAATAAACAACAAGCAAGCAAGAAGATCTAAAGAAGAACACATGAAAAAAGTGGTTTAATAAAAAATGATGTGTGGTGGTTGCTCAGGGTGGCCACAGATATCTGTGCCAATGACATGGTATTTATTATGATCTCTGAAGATTGAGAAGAGCCAGCCAGATGAAGACAAAGAGTGAAGAGCAGAGAAAATAACTACAGCAAAATTCTAAGCATGAAAAAGATTGGTAAGTGTGAGAAACATAAAACATACAGTGAGTAAAGGAGAGATTAGTACAAGGTGAATCTGTGGAAATAAATAGGAAATCAGATTGAGTACAGAATTCTAGGCAATGAAAAGTATTTGGGATTTGAGTGTATGTTTGATGAAAAGACACTGAAGGGAAATTAGGAAGAGCTTTATGAATGAATGAGTAAACAAATAAACCAACCAAACAACCAACCAAACAACCAACTTCTGCTATTGATAAAGAATGAATACAGTCTTACAAGAACAGAAGTGGGTCAGTCAAGAAGTAAAGTATGGAAACCAGATAAGAGATTATTATAACAGTCCTGATAGATTGTAGCTTGGATGAGGATGGTGGATGTTTAAATACACAAAAGTGAAGAGATTTTATACTTGTTTATTATCTTCAGGAAATTCAAAATCTGGAAGAAGAAAGCCACAGTCATTTTTTCTAACCTGTGTAATTTAAATTTGAAAATTTGTAAAGGCTTCAGGATGTAAGGAGCAACCAGACACGAGGAGGAATTAATGAACTTCAAGAAAAACTGTAATTACAGTTTGGGATAGAGCATAATGTAAAAAAGAAAATAATAAGACATAAAAAATAATTATAAGAGAATATGCAGATCAATGCAACATATAAAGTCACTCTGAGAAAATGGAATGGATTAGGGACAATATAAATGGAAATATTTTCTTAGTTTGTGGCTGGAATTGTAAATACCAAAACATAAAGCTGTAATTTTGATATTGAAGAAGAATAGAGCCCAGAGTACCCAAAACTCTGGGGCAGGAAGGAACACGTAGGTAAAATGAAGACAGAAGCTAAGGTAGAACAGATGAGAAAACCAAGATACTATTAAGCTAGTTAAAAGGCAGTCTCTAGTTGGTATTTAAACCGGCTGGAGAATAGTTTAAGAGAAAGAGGAATGAGTGTAGTTGTTTAAATGGAAATTTTAAACATGGTACACAAGCTGAAAGTGAGTATAACAGAAAAATGTCTAAGGTAACATTTTAAAGACTATTTTTTTAGAGCAGTTTGAGTCACAGAAAAGTTAAGGGGAAGATACAGAGATTACCCATGTGCCCCATGGCCCACACATACATCACCTTTCTATTATCAATAGCTCCTACCAGAGGTGGTACACTTGGTAAAATTGATCTACCTACACTGACAAATTATAAGCTCTCAAAGTACATAGGTTACATTAGAGTTCATTATTGGTGCTATACATTCTATGTTTTGGGTAAATGTATAAAGACATGTGTCCATCATTATAGTATCATACAGAATATTTTCACTACCCTAAAATTCTTCCATGTTCTACCTATTCATTCCTGGCCCCAATCTCTGGCTACTACCAACCTTTTTCATGATCTCCATAGATTTGTCTTTTCCAGGATGATATTTAGTTTTAAATCATATGCTATGCAGCCTTTCCATATTGCCTTCTTTTATTTAGTAATATGTATTTAACTTTCTTTCATGTCTTTCTATGTCTTCATAGCTCACTTCTTTTTATTTTTTACTTTTTTATTTTCATTTTTTAAACATTTATGGAAGTATAATTGCTTTACAATGATGTGTTAGTTTCTGCTTTAAAACAAAGTGAATCAGATATACATATAGATATATACTCATATCTCCTCCCTCTTGCATCTCCTCCCACCCTCCATATCACACTCATCTAGGTGGTCACAAAGCACTGAGCTGATCTCCCTGTGCTATGCAGCTGATTCCCACTAGCTATCATTTTACATTTGATAGTATATATAAGTCCATGCCACTCTCTCACTTTGTCCCAGCTCACCCTTCCCCCTCCCCATGTCCTCAAGTCCATTACCTATGTCTGTGTCTTTATTCCTGTCTTGCTTCTAGGTTCTTCAGAACTTTTTTTTTTTTTTAAGATTACATATATATGTGTTAGCATACAGTATTTGTTTTTTCCCCTTCTTACTTATTTCACTCTCTATGACAGACGCTAGGTACATCCACCTCACTACAAATAACTCAATTTTGTTTCTTTTTATGGCTGAGTAATATTCCACTGTATATTTGTGCAACACATTCTTTATCCATTCATCTGTTGATGGACACTTAGGATACTTCCATGTCCTGACTATGGTAAATAGTGCTGCAATGAACATTTTGGTACATGACGCTTTTTTGAATTATGGTTTTCTCAGGGTAGATGCCCAGTAGTGGATTCCTGGGTCATATGGTAGTACTAGGTTTAGATTTTTAAGGAACCCCCATAGTGTTCTCCATAGTGGTTGTATCAATTTACATTCCCACCAACAGTGCAAGAGGGTTCCCATTTCTCCAAACCCTTTCCAGCATTTATTGTTTGTAGATATTTTGATGTTGGTCATTTTGAAAATGGTGACCATTTTCACCAGTATGAGGTGACACCTCATTGTAGTTTTGATTTGCATTTCTCTAAAGATTAGTGATGTTGAGCATGTTTTCATGTGTTTGCTGGCAATCTGTATATCTTCTTTGGAGAAATGTTTATTTAGGTCTTCTGCCCATTTTTGGATTGAGTTTTTTTTGTTGCTGTTGTTGTTTTTATTGAGCTGCATAAGCTACTTGTAAATTTGGAGGTAAATCCTTTGTCAGTTGCTTTATTTGCAAATATTTTCTCCCATTCTGGGGGTAGTCTTTTCCTGTTGTTTATGGTTTCCTTTTCTGTGCAAAAGCTTTTTTTTTTTTAAAGTTTCACTTAATATACAATTGAGTTTTATTTGTTTTTATTTTTGGCTATGTTGGGTCTTCGTTTCTGTGTGAGGGCTTTCTCTAGTTTTGGCAGGTGGGGGCCACTCTTCATCGTGGTGCACAGGCCTCTCACTATTGTGGGCTCTCTTGTTGCAGAGCACAGGCTCCAGATGTGCAGGCTCAGTAGTTGTGGCTCATGGGCCTAGCTGCTCCGTGGCATATGGGATCCTCCCAGACCAGGGCTCAAACTCATGTCGCCTGCATTAGCAGGCAGATTCTCAACCACTGCACCACCAGGGAAGCCCTGTGAAAAAGCTTTTAATATTCATTAGGTCCCATTTGTTTACTTTTGTTTTTATTTCCATTTCCCTAGGAGGTGGGTTAAAAAGGATTTTGCTTTGATTTATGTCATAGAGTGTTCTGCTTATGTTTTCCTCTAAGTGTTTTATACTGACTAACCATACATTTAGGTCTTTAATCTATTTTGAGTTTATTTTTTATATGGCATTAGGAAGTTTTCTAATTTCACTCTTTTACATGTAACTGTCCAGTTTTCCCAGCACTGCTTATTGAAGAGGATGTCTTTTCTCTAATGTATATTCTTGCTTCCTTTATCAAAGTTAAGGTGACCACATGAGCATGAGTTTATCTCTGGGCTTTCTATCCTGTTCCATTGATCTATATTTCTATTTTTGTGCCAGTACCATACTGTCTTGGTTACTGTAGCTTTGTAGTATAGTCAGAAGTCTGGGAGCCTGATTCCTCCAGCTCCGTTTTCTTTCTCAAGATTGTTTTGGTTATTCGGGGTCTTTCATGTTTCTCTACAAGTTGTAAAGTTTTTGTTTTAGTTCTGTGAAAAATGCCATTGGTAATTTGATAGGGATTACACTGAGTCTGTAGATTGCTTTAGGGAGTATAGTCTTTTTAACAATGTTGATTCTTCCTATCCAAGAACATAGTATATCTCTTCATCTGTTTGTATCGCCTTTAATTTCTTACATCAGTGTCATAGTTTTCTGCATATAGGTCTTTTGTCTCCTTAGGTAGGTTTATTTCTAGGTATTTTATTCTGTTTGTTGCAATGGTAAATGAGAGTGTTTCCTTAATTTCGCTTTAAGATTCTTCATCATTAGTGTATAGAAATGCAAGAGATATCTGCACATTAATTTTGTATCCTGCTACTTTACCAAATTCTTTGATTAGCTCTAGTAGTTTTCTGATACAATCTTCTGTATCCTCTGTGCATAGTATCTTGTCATCTGCAAACAGTGACAGCTTTACTTCTTCTTTTCCGATTTGGTTTCCTTTTATTTCTTTTTCTTCTCTGATTGCTGTGGCTAAAACTTCCAAAACTATGTGGAATAATAGCAGTGAGAGTGGGCAGCCTTGTCTTGTTCCTGATCTTAGAGGTGATGCTTTTAATTTTTCACCATTGAGAATGATGTTGGCTGTAGGTTTGTCATATATGGACTTTATTAAGTTGAGGTAGGTTCCCTCTATGCCTACTTTCTGGAGAGTTTTTATCATAAATGGGTGTTGAATTTTGTCGAAAGCTTTTTCTGCATCTGTTGAGATTATAGGATAGATTTTATCCTTCAGTTTGTTAATATGATGTATCACACTGATTGATTTGTGTATATTAGACTCCTTGCCTTCTGGGGCTAAACCCCACTTGATCATGGTGTATAATCCTTTTAATGGGCTGCTGGCTTCTGTTTGCTAGTATTTTGTTGAGGATTTTTGCATCTATATTCATCAGTGATGTTGACCTGTAGTTTCCTTTTCTTGTGACATTTTTGTCTGGTTTTGGTTATCAGGTGATGGTGACCTCATTGAGTGAGTTTAGGAGTGTTCCTCCCTCTGTTATATTTTGGAAGATGTTGAGAGGGATAGGTGTTAGCTCTTCTCTAAATGTTTGGTAGAATTCGCCTGGGAAGTCCTCTTGTCCTGGGCTTTTGTTTGTTGGAAGATTTTTAAACAGAAATTCAATTTCAGTGATTGTGACTGGTCTGTTCATATTTTCTATTTCTTCCTGGTTCAGTCTTGGAAGGTTGTAACTTTCTAAGAATTTGTCCATTTCTTCCAGGTTGTCCATTTTATTGGCATATAGTTGCTTGCTTGAATCTCTCATGATCTTTTGTATTTCTGCAGTATCAGTTGTTTCTTCTCCTTTTTCATTTCTAATTCTGTCTATTTGAGTCATCTCCCTTTTCTTCTGGATGAGCTAATGCTTTACCAATTTTATTTATCTTCTCAAACAACCAGCTTTTAGTTTTATTGATCTTTGTTATCATTTCCTTCATTTATTTTTCTTTTATTTCTGATCTGATTTTATGATTTCTTTCCTTCTGCTAACTTTGGGTTTTTGTTGTTGTTGTTCTTCTTCTTTCTCTAATTGCTTTAGGTATAAGGTTAGGTGGTTTATTTGAGATTTTTCCTGTTTCTTGAGGTAGGATTGTATTGCTGTAAAATTCCCTCTTAGAACTGCTTTTGCTGCATCCCATACGTTTTGGGTCATTGTGTTTTCATTGTCATTTGTTTCCAGATATTTTATATTTCCTCTTTGATTTCTTCTGAGATCACTTGGTTATTTAGTAGCGGATTATTTAGCTGCCATGTGTTTGTATTTTTTACATTTTTTTTCCTGTAATTGATATCAAGTCTCATAGCATTGTGGTCAGAAAAGATACTTGATAAAGTTTTAATTTTCTTAAATTTACTGAGGCTGGATTTGTGACCCAAAATATGATCTGTCCTGGAGAATATTCCCTGAGCACCTGAGAAAACTGTATTCTGTTGTTTTTGGATAGAATGTCCTAAAAATATCAATTAAGTCTATCTTTTTTAATGTATCATTTAAAGCTTGTGTTCCCTTATTTATTTTCATTTTGAATGATCTGTCCATTGGTGAAAGTTTGGTGTTAAAATCCCCTACTATTATTTTGTTACTGTGTATTTCCCCTTTTATGGCTGTTAGCATTTGCCTTATGTATTGAGGTACTCCTATGTTGTGTGCATAAATATTTACAATTGTTATATCTTTTTGGATTCATCCTTTGGTCATTATGTAGTGTCCTTCCTTGTCTCTTGTAATAGTCTTTATTTTAAAGTCTATTTTGTCTGATATGAGAATTGCTACTTCAGCTTTCTTTTTTTTTTTTTTTGCTGTACGCGGGCCTCTCACTGTTGTGGCCTCTCCCGTTGCGGAGCACAAGCTCAGGCTCAGCGGCCATGGCTCACAGGCCCAGCCACTCCGTGGCACGTGGCATGTGGGATCTTCCCGGACCAGGGCACGAACCCGTGTCCCCTACATCGCCACCAGGGAAGCCCTCCAGCTTTCTTTTGATTTCAAATTTCATGGTGTATCTTTTTCCATCCCCTCACTTTCAGTCTGTATGTGTCCCTAGGTCTGAAGTGGATCTCTTGTAGACTTAATATACACAGGTATTGTTTTTGTATCCATTCATCCAGTCTGTGTCTTTTGGTTGGAGCATTTAATCCATTTACATTTAAGGTAATTATCAATTTGCATGTTCCTAATACCATTTTCTTAATTGTTTGGGGTTTATTTTTGTAAGTCTTTCCTTCTCTTGTGTTTCCTGCCTAGCGAAGTTCCTTTAACATTTGTTGTAAAGCTGGTTTGGTGGTGCTGAATTCTCTTAACTTTTGCTTGTCTGTAAAGGTTTTAATTTCTCCATTGAATCTGAATGCAATCCTTGCTGAGTAGAGTAATCTCTTTTGTATGTTCTTCCCTTTCACCATTTTAAATATGTCCTGCCACTCCCTTCTGGCTTACAGAGTTTCTGCTGAAAGATCAGCTGATAACCTTATGGGGATTCCCTTGTATGTTATTTGTTGCTTTTCCCTTGTTGCTTTTAATATTTTTTGTTTGTCTTTAATATTTGATAGTTTGATTAATATGTGTCTTGGCATGTTTCTCCTTGGATTTATCCTGTGTTGGACTCTCTGTGCTTCCTGGAATTGATTGACTATTTCTGTTCCCATGTTAAGGAAGTTTTCAACTATAATCTCTTCAAATATTTTCTCAGTCCCTTTTTTTACCCTTCTTTTTCTGGGACCCCTATAATTCGAATGTTGGTACGTTTAATGTTGTCCCAAAGTCTCTGAGACTGTCTTGAATTATTTTCATTCCTTTTGCTCTACTCTGCTCTGTGCTAGTTATTTCCACTATTTTATCTTCCAGGTCAGTGATCCATTCTTCTGTCAAAGTTATTCTGTTATTAATTCCTTTTAGAGTATTTTAAATTTCATTTATTTTGTCATTCATCATTGTTTGCTTTTTAGTTCTTCTAGGTCCTTGTTAAACGTTTCCTTTATTTTCTCCATTCTGTTTCCAAGATTTTTGATCATCTTCACTATCATTACTCTGAATTCTTTTTCATGTAGACTACCTGTCTCCTCTTTATTTTTGACCTGGTGGGTTTTTACCTTGCTCCTTCATCTGCTGCATATTTCTTTGTCTTCTCATTTTGTTTAACTTACTGTGTTTGGTGTCTCATTTTCACAGGCTGCATGTTCATAGTTCCCATTGTTTTTGGTGTCTGACCCCAGTGGGTGAGTTTAATTCAGTGGCTTGTGTAGGCTTCCTGGTGGAGGGTACTCGTGCCTGTCTTCCAGTTAATGGGGCTGGATCATGTCTTTCTGGTGGTCAGGGCTGCCTCTGGTGGTGTGTTTTGGAGTGTCTGTGAACTTCATATGATTTTAGACAGCCTCTCTGCTAATGGGTGGTCTTGTGTTCCTGTCTTGCTCGTTGTTTGTCATGGGGCATCCAGCACTGTAGCTTGCTGGCCATTGGGTGGATCTGGGTCTTAGTGTTGAGATGGAGATTTCTTGGAGAGCTCTCACCAATTGATATTATGTGTGGCTGGTAGTTCTCTGGTGGTCCAATGTCCTGAATGTGGCTCTCCCACCTCAGAGGCTCAGGTCTAACACCAGGCCAGAGCACAAAGACCCTGTCAGCCCCAAGGCTCAGAAGAAAAGGGAGAAAAAGAGAAAGAAACATAAATAAATAAATAAATAAATATAAAATTTAATAAAAATAAGAGAGCAACCAAACCAATAAACAAATCCACAAATGATAACAAGCGCTAAACACTAAACTAAGATAAACATAAAAATCAGAAACAAATCAGTCCCTGATAGAATACCCCCAGTCTACAATTGCTCCCAGAGTCCACCACCTCAATTTTGGGATGATTTGTTGTCTATTCATGTATTCCACAGAAGCAGGGTACATCAAGTTGACTGTGGGGATTTAGTCTGCTGATCCTGAAGCTGCTGGAAGAGATTTCCCTTTCTCTTCTTGTTCGAACAGCTCCTGGGGTTCAGCTTTGGTTTTGGCCCCACCTCTGAGTGTAGGTCACCCTCAGGCATCTGTTCCCACTCAGACAGGTTGGGGTTAAAGCAGCCGCTGATTAGGGGGCTCTTGTTCCTTCAGGCTGGGTGGGGGGGAAGGAGGGTTATGGTATTTATAATTGGAACGTAGGGGGAGCCTGCAGCAGAGGCTGACATGACATTGCAACAGCCTGAGGCGTACCATTTATTCTCCTGAGGAACTTGTCCCTGGATCATGTGACCCTGGCTGTGGCATGCTACTTAGGCCCCAGGGATGTGTGGATAGTGACCTATGCTTGCACACAGGATTCTTGGTGGTTACAGCAGCAACATTAGCATTTCATGCTTGTTTCTGTGGTCCAAGCTGATAGCTGTGGTTCGTGCCCATCTGTGGAGCTTGTTTAGGTGGTGCTCTGCCTTCTGTGGGCAGACAGGGAAGAATCACCTCTCCTCTTGCACCCTGAAACAATGGTCTCTTGATTCTTAGACAGTTCCAGACTTTTTCCAGGACTGCCTCCTGGCTAGCTGTGGTATACTAGCCCACTTCAGTCTGTGTTCACACAGCCAACTCCAGTCCTCTCCCTGGGATCTCACCTCCAAAACCTGAGCCTCAACTCCCAGCCCCCATCTGCCCCAGCGGGTGAGCAGACAAGCCTCTCAGGCTGGTGAGTGCTGGTCTGCAGTGATACTCTGTGTGGGAATCTCTCTGCTTTGCCCTCTGCACCCCTGTTGCTGTGCTCTCCTCTGTGACTCCAAAGCTTCCCTCCCCCATCCCCGTCTCCACCAGTGAAGGGGCTTCCTAGTGTGTGGAAACATTTCCTCCTTCACAGCTCCCTCCTAGAGATGCAGGTCCCATATCTTTTCTTTTGTCTCTGTTTTTCCTTTTTTTCTTTTGTCCTACCCAGGTACTTGGGGAGTTTCTTCCCTTTTGGGAAATCTGAGGCCTTCTGCCAACATTCTGTAGGTGTTCTGTAGGAGTTGTTCCACATGTAGATGTATTTTTGATGTATTCTTTGGGAGGAAGGTGATATCCATGTCTTACTCCTCTTCCATCTTGAAGGTCCCCCCAACCTACTTATATTTTAATCTTATTCTTGCTTGGGTGAAAAATAGAAAATAATTAATTATTGGGTGAATAACAATATGAACTTTTATTTTGATAGGTAACTCAGGTAATGGCACTTTATTATACTTACAAACTACTAACAATGATTTAAATTATTGCTGAGAACTTTTGCAGTGTATTAGCTCTTGTGAGAAAAAAAGAAAACCCTACTTTCTAGTAAATTCCCTAGTGGAGGTTCATATATAGTGAAAAAATGGTCTTCCAAACACTACTACAAAGTTATTTCCAGCCTTTCTCAGGAGGCAGACTATATGTCTAAACATTCACATTCTGTTCTCTTCCTTTTTTTCTCTACTATTTAAAATATATTTTCAGTATCATGTAGAGTTGCTTGGATCAGAATACATTCTCCTGATAGTTCAACCTCAACACTGAACTAAAATTCCTTCTAAAGTTTTTAATTTTTATTTTATTGCAGTAAACACACTTGACATGAGATGTGCACTCTTAGCAGATTCTTAAGTGTAACATACAGTATTGTTAACAATAGGCACAATGTTGTACAGTAGATCTCTAGAACAGTGTATTCATCTTGAATACACTGAATAACAGAAACTTTATAGCTAATGATTAGCAACTCCCCTTTGTCCCTGCTTCCTGTTCCCTGGCAACCACCATTCTACTCTCTGTTTCTATGAGTTTGGATATTTTGGATACCTCCTTTAAGTGGAATCATGCACTATTCATACTTCCATGACTGGCTGATTTCACTTAGCATAATGTCAACGAGGTTTGTCCATGCTGTTGCATATTGCAACATTTCCTCCTTTTTAAAAGTGAATAGTATCCCATTGTCTGAATATGCCAGATTTTCTTTATTTATTCATCCATCTATGGACATTTACTTTGTTTCCACATCTTGGCTATTGTAAATAGTCCTGCAACAAAATGAGAGTACCAATATCTTTTTAAGATCCTGACATCTATTCTTTTGGAAAAATATCCAGAATTGGGATTGCTGGATCAAAATCAGTTATAAAATTATGTGGAATCACAAAGGACTTTGGATAGTCAAAGCAACCTTGAGAAGGAAGAACAAAGCTGAAGGAATCATGCTTTTCGATTTCAAAACATATTAGAAACCACAGTAATTAAACCAATATAGTATTTTTTTTAAATTAGGGTATAGTTACTTTACAATGTTGTGTTAGTTTCTGCTGTACAACAAAGTGAATCAGCTATATGTATATATATATTCCCTCCCTCCCACTCCCCATCCCACCTGTCTAGCTCAACAGAAAGCAACAAGCTGAGCTCCCTGTGTTATACAGCATGTTCCTGCTAGCTATCTATTTTACACCTGGTAGTGTATACATGTCAATCCCAATCTCTCAGTTCATCGCACCCCCTTTCCCCTCTCCATGTCCATACATCCATTCTCTACATCTGCGTCTCTATTCCTGCCCTGCAAATAGGTTCATCTGTACCATTTTTCTAGATTCCACATATATGTGTTAATATACAATAATTTGTTTCTCTTTCTGACTTCACTCTGTATTACAGACTTTTGCACAGCAAAGAAAACCATAAATGAGGTGAAAAGACAACCTTCAGAATGGGAAAAATATTTCCAAATGAAGCAACTGACAAGGGATTTATCTACAAAATATACAAACAGCTCATACAGCACAATATCAAAAAAACAAACAACCAAGTCAAAAAATGGGTGGAAAAACTATAAAGACATTTCTCCAAAGAAGACATACAGATGTCCAAAAGGCACATGAAAAGCTGCTTAACATCGCTAATTATTAGGGAAATGTAAATCAAAACTACAATGAGATATCACCTCACACCTGTTAGAATGGGCACCTTCAGAAAATCTACAAACAACAGATGCTGGAGAGGGTGTGGAGAAAAGGGAACCCTCATGCACTGTTGGTGGGGATGTAAATTGATACAGCCACTATGGAGAATAGTATGGAGGTTCCTTAAAAAACTAAAAATAGAATTGCCATATGACCCAGCAATCCCACTACTGGGCATATACCCTGAGAAAACCATAATTCATAAAGACACATGCACCCCAATATTCATTGGAGCACTATTTACAATAACCAAGACATGGAAACAACCTAAATGCCCATCCAAAGATGAATGGATAAAGAAGATGTGGTACATATATACAATGGAATATTACTCAGTCATAAAAAGGAATGAAATTGGTCATTTGTAGAGTTGTAGATGGACCTAAAGACTGTCATACAGAGTGAAATGAGTCAGAAAGAGAAAAAAATATATAGTATATTAATGCATATATGTGGAATCTAGAAAAATGGTACAGATGAACCAGTTTGCAAGGCAGAAATTGAGACACAGATGTAGAGAAGAAACGTATGGATACCAAGGGGGGAAAGCAGTAGGGGGTGAGGGGAGGATGAATTTGGAGATTGGGATTGACATATAAACACTAAAATGTATAAAATAGGTAACTAATAAGAACCTGCTGTATAAAAAAATAAATAAAATTTAAAAACAAGAAACATAAAACTGAGAAGGCAAGGAATGGAATGAGAAAAGATATTTGTAACCTATATTCTAATAAGGGGTTAATATTCAAAGTATATAAGGAACTCAACTCAGTAGGGAAAAATAAGCAAATAATTCAATTAAAAAATGAGCAAGAGGGCTTCCCTGGTGGCACAGTGGTTGAGAGTCCGCCTGTTGATGCAGGGGACACAGGTTCGTGCCCCGGTCCGGGAAGATCCCACATGCCATGGAGCAGCTGGGCCTGTGAGCCATGGCCGCTGAGCCTGTGCATCCGGAGCCTGTGCTCCGCAATGGGAGAAGCCACAACAGTGAGAGGCCCATGTACCGCTAAAAAAAAAAAAAAAAAAAAAAAAAAAAAAA
>RJWK010000556.1:0-31231 GCA_004363435.1 Platanista minor | reverse complement strand
TTGAGCCACCATATAATCCAGCAATCCCACCTCTGAGTATATATCCAAAGAAATGAGATCACTACTCCAAGAGATATCTGTGCCCCCATGTTCATTGCAGTATTATTCACAATAGCCAAGATGTGGGAACAACCCAAGTGTTCAATGATGGCAGAATGGATAAAGAAAGTGTATTTTATATTTGTAAAACCTTCAAACAATGCAAGCATTAGGGGCACTGACACCCCCCGAGTTTAAAATCTGTGTATAACTTTATAGTCAGCCCCCTGTATCCACTGTTCTGCATCTGCAGATTCAACCAACCACAGACCTTGCAGTAATATTGTAGTATTTATTGAAAAAAAATCCACATAAAAGTGGACCTGTGTGGGCTTCCGTGGTGGCACAGTGGTTGAGAATCTGCCTGCTAAAGCAGGAGACATGGGTTCAAACCCTGGTCTGGGAGGATCCCACATGCCACAGAGCAACTAGGCCCATGAGCCACAACTACTGAGCCTGCACGTCTGGAGCCAGTGCTCCGCAACAAGAGACACCACAATAGTGAGAGTTCCGCACACCGCGATGAAGAGTGGCCCCCGCTTGCCACAACTAGAGAAAGCCCTCGCACAGAAAAGAAGAGCCAACACAGCAAAAATAAATTAATTAATTAATAAACTCCTACTCCCAGCATCTTCTTTAAAAAAAAAAAGAAAAGAAAAAAAAAAAGTGGACCTGTGCTGTTCAAAACTGTGTTGTTCAGGGTCAGCTATATATATAATTTTTATATACATAATATATATTAAATGTATAAAATATAATATACATAGTAATATATAATATATAATGGGATATTTATTATTTAGCCATAAAAATAAGGTACCCCTGCATTTGTGACAACATGGATGAACCTTATAGACATTATGCTAAGTTAAATAAGTCAGAGACTATACTCTGAAATACTGCATGATCTCACTTTTACATGGAATCTAACTAAAGTCAAACTTACAGAAACAGAAAGCAGTTTAAATTTGCAGTTATAATATGAATAATTTCTGGGGATGTATTGTATTACATGAAGGCCATCGTTAACAATACTGTCTTGTATAGTTGATAGTTGCTAAGAGAGTAGATCTTAAAAATTCTCACCACCAATGCAAAAAAAGTTAATTATGTGAAGTGATGGATATGTTAACTAATCTTATTATAGCAATCATTTCAAAATATATACATGAACCACATATCACATTGTGCAGCTTAATCTTATACATGTTATGTGTCAATTATATCTCAATAAGGCTGGAAAAAATGGGCTAAGCACTTGAATAGATATTTCTCCAAAGAAGAGATACAAATGGCAACAGGTATAAGAAAAGATGCTCAATGTCACTTATGATCAGGGAAACGCAAATCAAACTCAATATCACCTCACACGTGTCTTGATGAGTATTGTCAAAAAGTGAAAGGCAATGAGGTTGGCAATGATGTGGATAAGGGGAAACCTTGTACACTGTTGGTTGGAATGCATAATAAATTGATGATGCCACAATGGAAAGCAGTATGGAGGGTCCTCAAAACATTAAAAATAGAACCACCATATGATTCTTTTCTCTTTTGGCTGCTGATAAATACATCTTTTCTAATGTGCACTTGCTAACATTTTAATGATTATTAATTATTTTCTATACTGGAAATTTTTTCAGTAAATTGGTCAATTTAAAAGTGCTTTGGATTAATAGGCATATAGAATCATTAATTATTTATTATTTTAAACTTTAATTAACCATAGTCAGGACATAAAAAAATGATTCGCTATTTTTAGACAGAGATCCTCTGCTATTATTGAATTATTCTGCACAAGAGTTTGTTATCAAGAATTTTGAGCCAAACCCTAACTTTTTAAGTGAGTCTTTGCAATAGTATATCATTTCTAAAACAAGTCATTCACTGCTAATGTAGTTTCTGGCTCCTCATATGGTATGCTTCCTTCTATAATTAAAAGTGTTATCATATGAAATCATCAACCAAGCTTAACTTTCATATATGTTTGCTAAAAAACAGGTATTGAAAAAAAGTAAATTGTTTGCAAAGGGATTTTATTTAATCAAAACCAATTTGAGCAAGTAATAATGTAATAGTAATAATCAAAACATATACTCATTGGATTTCCTATATATCTACATAAATATTACAAAATTGATGGTCAGGTCACAGCCAATTGGAGGGCACCAGGAAAATCTCATATAATAACTAAAATTACAATTAAAACAGAAGTTTATTTGGCATGAAGGAAGTAGAAGACCTTTCAAGTAAGGAGAAATAGCAAGCAACTCTTCAGAACTTTAAGAGTTCCAATTAAGAATACATTTGAGAAAGATGGGAAATTCATTAGTTTCCTGGAATATTCACAAGTTCTCACTCCTTTCTACAATGGAAATATGTGAATTTCTCCCTATTCTATGCATAAGAAAATGTAGAGATATTGACATGCTTGGTTCAGAATACTCCTTCATTTCACAAAAGATCTGCGAAAAGACTCTTTATTTCAATATTGTTGGAATACAATTATATTCAGAGTTTAATGTGCAACATGTTTCACATGGTCTATGGTTGCTTTTATTTTTAATTTTTTTTTTCATGGTTGCTTCTAAACAACATTGTTTTGTTTTGTTTTGTTTTGTTTTGTTTTGTTTTTGTGGTATGCGGGCCTCTCACTGTTGTGGCCTCTCCTGTTGTGGAGCACAGGCTCCGGACGCGCAGACTCAGTGGCCATGGCTCACGGGCCCAGCCGCTCCGCGGCATATGGGATCTTCCCGGACTGGGGCACGAACCCGTGTCCCCTGCACTGGCAGGCGAACTCTCAATCACGGCGCCACCAGGGAAGCCCAACAGCATTGTTTTTATGTTTGGATAAGGTCCTGAAATTGAGGCTGTTTCAGAATCTCACTAAAATCTTGCTTGACCCAGTTACCTCGGTCTTCCCCAGGTTGGCCTAGGTGATACTCCTTTATTTCCATAATATAATACACACTACCATATACTTCAGAATATTGTATGTAAATTATAATATCTGTCTCTGTGCCCTTTGCCCCCTGGGTGAACTCTCACAAGGAGTATTTTTTTATATCTGTATCCCAAGTGTTGACCTTAAGTGCTGAACTGTGTCTGCCATGAGTTATCCTTTCTCAAGAAGTAAAATAGTTTCATTCATCCATGCAAAAGCCTTTATTTTGTGACTATTGATGCCAGGGACTACTTAGGAGAATAACATAGTTTACTTTTGACTTTTAGTATTTAAGTATTTTTACTTTTGCTAATTTCTGATCCAGAAGTCAAAACACCCAAAGTAAAAACCAAACTTGGGCAAGTTAATTAATTATTGAGACTTAATTTCCCCACCTATAATATGAGGTAAGAGTTCCTATGTCAAAGTGTTATTTTGAGGGCTAAACCACTTAACATAAAAATAAATTGCAAAATGACAGTAATCAAATAAGTATCAGGGATTGTTACGGGCTGAAAATTTGTATCCCCCTCAATTTTTTTTTTTTTTTTTTCGGTACGGGGGCCTCTCACTGTTGTGGCCTCTCCCGCTGCAGAGCACAGGCTCTGGACACGCAGGCTCAGCGGCCATGGCTCACGGGCCCAGCCGCTCCGCGGCATGTAGGATCTTCCCGGACCGGGGCACAAACCCGTGTTCCCTGCATCGGCAGGCAGACTCTCAACCACTGCGCCACCAGGGAAGCCCCTCCCCCTCAAATTTATAATAAATAGTGAAGCCCTAATCCCACGATGTGGTGGTATTTGGAGTTGAGGCCTTTGGAGGTAATTAGGTGTAGATGAATTCGTGAGGATGAAGTCGTCATGATAGGCTAAGTGCCCTTATAAGAAGAGAACAGAAATCTAGCCCTTTCTTTCCACTCTGAGGACATAGTACGAATACAGCCTTCTGCAAGCCAGGAAGAGTGCTCATCAGAAACCAAATCAGCCTGTACTCTGATCTTGGACTTCTAGCCTCCAGAACTGTGAGAAATTAATGTCTACAGTTTAAGGCACCCAGTTTATGGTATTTTGTTACAGCAGCCAAAGACTGGTGCTGTTTATCTGGCATATTACTTGTACACCTCTGTGATACATTTTAACATTAAAAAGTGTTTATATTAAAGTAGCTGTTTAATTGTTTTAGTTTTATTTCTTTGCTTAGACTTGCAACACTGCTTTTATTGTTTTGGTTTTTAATCTTTACTACCAAGAAAGGACAATCTTACATATATCTGAAAAAATATCTACTTCTTAATATAGACAGAATTTACCATTTTAATCTCATTAAGTTGTTTTAAAAGGTGTCTTTGTTATAACATAAAGCAAATAGCACATAGCCTTTACCTTGAGTGATTTTTCTTTAATATAAAGCTCAGATTTAGAAATATCCCATTACAGAATACACAGTGAAAAAAAAAAAAAAAACAACTGATTGACAAGCTAAAACATGTATTTTATTCAGGAAAGAAAAATCTTCCAAAGGCTCAATTTTTTTTTTTTTCGTTCTGTTGTTGTGGTTGCCTAGAAACCAGTACTAGGATCATGATTTAAGGGAGTGCAATCTTATGTCTCTTTTCCCCCTAATGCAGAAAGAAGACTGCACTGAATATCACTCAAAATTAACAGCATCTCATTAGAACTTTGTGACACTTCCCTCTGGGTGGCCACACAGGCAGACCTGCTGCTGGCTGTCTTTAAAACTAAGGACACAGAAGCTTGTTAATTGGCCAGCAGGGGGTAGCCAATTTTCTTCCCCCTTCTAAACCAGAATTGACCCTCTTCTATCCTTTAGGCCCCCAGTCTCAGAAGTTCTGAGCACTGCAGACCTGGAAGTTATACCCTATTTTGTAGACTTTCTTTACGATCACAACCTTATGTGTTGAACTTTTGCCAATGATTTTTAAAAGTGTCTTTAGTGACAAAGAAAAATGGTGAGGTCAATACACTGAAAGGTGTATATCATTTCATTTATCCTTTCCAATGTACCTGACTTCTTATCGAAGTAAAACTAAGGGTACACTGTTCAGAAAACTCAACTCCAAATGTGCTATTTGTAAAGAGCTAAACATAATAACATTGATAACAATTCTATAGAGGATGCACTATTCGGATTCATGTGAAGGACATGTGATCTGCTATTTAGTTCTATTGTGTTCAAGTACTTTTTCTTCCCATTTCAGATGATACCGGAGATGAAATTTAACCAGGCTTTAGCTCTTTCCCCAAGGAAAGAATGATTTGTATTTGAAATGATCTGAGGGTACTGAGGAACTAGAATGGTCCAGCCCTGATTTGCTAGTTACAAAGGTGTGTTTCAAATCAAATGGGACTTGATAAAGCCGTTTGACAAAGAGAGATTAGCATTAAGTCCAAATGTAAACAGCTTGGGCAAAGAGTAAGACTGAATGTGGGGACAGAGAGAAGCTGATTAGTAATTCAGATTTTCTCTTGGCTGAAAAGAGACTGATAGCTAGAGTCCTAGCAATCTTCACCTTTTGTTGACCATCTGTACTGTGCGTTCCCCAGCAGAGAGACAGCTCGTTTGGGGACAGGAGAGCAGAAGGGCATAGCTTCTCATAGGAGAGAGAAATCAAAAGCCACGCTAAATGCCATCAATTAAAAGACATTAGTCCTGTAGGAGCTGCCCATTAAGAGTGTTGAGCATGCACAGATGCTGCTGTTGCGAGCATGACACCAGTAATTAGGTATCACAAGTAGGAGGACTTCACACACTATTTAGCAAAAACATTGCACTGTTTTTGCATAAACTTTTGCCATAACTTTAATTGCAGTGGGTTTCACCATTATGGGTCAAAAGAAATATCGCCATTTTATAACAGCCAGGATTATTGCTTTCTAATTAGGTTTAAGACACATCACAAAATAGATGAGATTACAAAAGAGAATGGGAAAAACAAGAGTACTATGCTATTATAAGTACATTAGTTATGATAAATGTCTATACTTAGTCAAGAAAAATTAAAACCCAATTTATTTTCATACATTTTCATGTTTTATTGTCATTGCTGACTGATGGCTTGTCTTTTCAGTGCACCTGTAATGCTTTAAAATAAATAAAACAGGACTTGAATCTGCATTTCAATTGCTGCTGTACATTTTCAGTAGTACTGTGATGTGCTCAAGTAATTTTCTTTTTCATTTAAGAAACTGTTCTTCCTTTTCTCATTCATAGTATCTCCCTCTCATATAGTATTCTTTTCATAAAATTCAAAGGAAAAATGATAAAATGATTCTAATTGATACAGGATCTATGGAATCTATGGAAATGGAATATTGAGAAAATGTTTCCTGTGGACTAGCTTCACTTTTCTAACTGAGAAGCATCATTCATACAAAAGACCCTTTTTTTTCCTTCCCTGATGTCTCAATAAAAGATAAAGAAAGGGTAGAATCCTCTTCCTATTCCTGAAACCAGGGCTCTGTAAGTACAAATCTGACGGTCCCAAACACCAGTGACATGCCACTGAAAACCTCTCAAGGGAACAGGGCGTGCAGCATGTAGATTAATAGAAAAGGCAGATTAAACAAATCATTCAGCCATCCCTGATGCTTCCTGCCTGCTCTCCACACATCTTTGTAAGAACTCTGTACATTACCCTCCTTAGAACAATCTGTACAAGCCCCTGTGTCACTTCAGAAGAGCATCACAGTAAGGAAACAGGAGTCAATGGCGAAAGCTTCAAGAGGACAATCAGGCAGTCCCCAGGACAGTGAGGAAGCAGGAAAATAACAGCTTGTAAAGCTTGACAACCTCGAGTCAGATGCAGCTTCAGGACTCCTGTTGCTTAGCATCTGCAACCTGCAATAAGAACATTGTTCTTAGCGCATGGCCAGGGCCCTGCTATCTTCATTTAAGATGCATAAAGCTGCCCAAGGTAGAGTTCCAGGGCGATTTAGAGAGTACATTTCATATAGAAATAAGAACCAGACTTTTGGAAGGACTAAATATAAAATAAAATAAAATAAAATAAAATAAAATAAAATAAAATAAAATAAAATACCTCAGAATCTGCAGCTGTATGTGCATTATAGATGTGAGTGTATGTCTGTGTCTGTGTATTGGGACACATTAATGAGCTGTGTGTAATCAGTAATCTAGCAGACTTGCACAGAGTTATTTAGCTATTAGTCCAGGAAAAGAAAAAGAAAATGGACTGTACAGGCAAGAGATAAATATGGCCCATCATTTTATTTTTATTATCAGTTGTTTTCCTAAATAAAATTATTTTGTTTTTAAAAATTGTATTAAAATTTTATGTACTTTGTGTCCATTTTCAGAAATTAAGGTGTCCAATTAAGATATTAAGCTTCATAAATGTTCTTATATATATATATATGTAGTATATGTAGTATATATATATATATAAACTTTTCTAATATATATAGTGTCTATATATAGTGTATATTACTACATATTATGTATTATGTAGATACATATAATCTTCAAAAACACTAAATGCATTCTACTAATTAGAGGTTCAATAAAAAATATAACAATGATATTCCAAGATTTCTTATTGCAAGTTATTAGTATAGAACAGAAATTAAAGTGGCAACCTAATTGCTTTGAATACAAACATCATATTATTTCATTGGCTTGGTATTTGCATAAGATGATTAGTCCTCTCACCAGTTGAAAGAAGCTATCAGCAGTAAAGAAACAATTAAAGTATTTCTGATCCTATGAAGCACAAGCTAGTAAAACTACTCCCTCTTGGGAGGAAAGTGCTTGTCCATATGAGGTAAATTATCTCTCCAAGGGAGCCTTTTCAGAGGCCAAGTAATAATTCAGAGATGAGTAAAATTTTTCCATGGCAAGTATGAATTTAGGGTATTAATAGATTCCCCCAAGCCTTTCACATTAGCAATATAGCAAGTGGTCCAATAATTTGATATTTCTAAATGGAAATTCATTTACCCAACATGAAGCTGGTTATTAGAGATATAGCAATATTGATGATATGAATTTGCTGTCTCTGTAGATGTGCACCACATGGAGGTTTGCTGACAGCATTTAAAACTTTAAAACGTAATATATTAGGATATGAACTATTCAATATCATGTACACATACACACACACACTCTGATAATTGAATAATTACACATATGTCACACACATCCATTCCCTCTCAAAGGTACAACTAAAAAATCTCCCATCATTTAGTCAGAAGTGCTGCCACTTGTCATAAAATATTTTCCTTTGTTTTCTGTCATGGAGCTAACTACAGTGAATGCTGAGCTGATAATAGAAAGATATTTGTTTCCAGTGTTTTCTCCAGCTTCTTTCTTAGGGTATTTATTATTGGATCAATCTCATTTTCAGGCCTTCCAAATACATTTACAGATCTCTATAGGGTTGATAGGCAATTATGCCTATGGGCAGTAGGTACCTCAAATGGTGGCAAGCAGTGAGTTTTCTCAGCTGGGACATTTTGTTCTCATACAGTCAGTGAAAAAGAAAACATAGCTGAGTCTTCAGTGAAAACTTAAGACACAGTTTTCCTTCAAAATTGTGCTTTGATTGAAGTGGAAAGGGTTAAAGCCAAAACTAAATATATGGGAGAGAAAATAGTCCATGTTCTCAAGTAATGAAAAATATATCAATTTATCACACACTGTGTATTCTTCTAGTTTGGCTTCCATTTTTTATAAAAGCAGAAAGAAATTTTAGACATCTTGCAAGGCAACTTGAGAAATTATTGCAAATTCATCTCAGGCACTGGTCCTGCATGTAAAATAAAGGAGAAAGAAAAAGGGTGAACTGGATTTAAATAAGTAATAACCAGCAAAAGTGTAATTTTTATATTAAAACTATATGAGACACATCATTATGAATTATTAGAGTCTTTCTTTCTTACTAATTAATTTTTTTCTTCCTAGTTTATTCGTACTTCATTATCTCCTTTTGCAGGTCTTTTGAATAAGGGGATTGAAAACTTAGAAGACTTACTTTCTCTACTGGCCAAATAGTTAAAACCATATAGCAGAAACTTCAATAAATTTTAGAGTATTGAAGAGATTCTGAAATTTCTCCTTAAAGGTTCTCAGCAGAACCTCCTGTAATACCACTTTGTAGTTTCTTCCTGATTTACTATGCTATACTTCCACTAATTTGGGAAATATGAACTCATCATCACCTTCATCTTTTCTCATTCTTTCCAAATAGCATTTTCTTGTGATTCAAAAAATCCCTTAAATAGGTTAATAATAGTTCAAAATACTCCAGAAATAACCTCTTTGCTGATAAAGTGACACAAGTGATCATCCAGAAGAATAAACTTGTAGGAATCATCAGAAAAATTTTCTAAGAGTAACAAACATGGCATATATTACCAAATATTGATAGTATTGCAAAATTTTGATAACTGAAAGAGTGTGGTCTTTGTTCTGTGACACAGATAATTATAAAATTAATGCAGAACAATTGAAGCATTTAAATTTAACAGAGACAATAGTGGTAACTTAATAAATGATGTAAATATGGTTGGTTAGCCATTTACAGAAGTAATTCAGCCGGTTTCTTCACCTCACTTTTTATGGGTTTATAAAAATGCATGTGATTCAATGATATAGAGGTAAAATAAACACAAAAAAACATAAAATTAGTAGAAAAAAACATGAAAAACACAAAACATGTCTAATATATTATTAAGTGGGGGGAAAAAAAGGAAGATGCAGGATGTATGTAACAGTGTGCTTTCGTTACACTAATTTGTGTGAGTGTGTGTTTGTACACACATTGGATGTTTCTGAAAAGACCCACGATGCTGTTGATATGGTTGACAACACTGAGGGCCTCCCCAAAAACAGTGGTAAAAGAAATACATTTAGAGAAATGACTTGCTTTTTTCAGTACACTGATTTGAAATTATTGAAATTCTTACCCTTAATGTGTAGATTTTTAGAGTAAAAATTTAACACTAGTTAATACAAGAAAATGTATGTCAAGATTTCTCCCATGAAATTTTCCTTTTGCGTGTAAATTTTTCCAATCACTAGATGATCATAATGATACTATTATTCTCACTGCCTTTATTTATATGTATTGTACAATTTTTTTTAGTTCAGTGTATTCCTTGGAACATATACCAAACTCAGAGCAAACTCTGCCAAATTTTAAACACCTTGATAAAATGAACTTTGGTTTTTGAACATGCAATGTGTAGAAACTAAACTGTGTCATTTATCCTTAAACTTTCAAAAACGTTCACTCTTATCAAGCTTGCATGGAAGACCTGTACATGTCTTCACAAGCACCCAGATCATTTCACTGACTACAAGGATATGCTTAATCTTAACCCTATTGTAATGGCATCCTTCTTATAAAAGGAGTAAAAAGAGAGTCAAGAATTCTTGTTGTAAAACCATCCTTTCCCAGATCCACTTGCTTACTGGCAGGTTCAGATGAAGTTGTTGGACATCACATTCTTCCTTACTGAAAATGTCACCACCATTATCTTCCAAGAAGCTATTTATGTGTGTTTTTCCAAAACAAGCAAGTTTCCAATCCTCAACAGACACTGACTGAGTGTCCTACAATTTAACTCAACTCTGACACTATAGACCTGGAGATAGCATCAGTTCCCACAGGTTAAAAGCTCTGTCCCTCAAGACTGCAACCCCTCCCAACTTCAGATGCCAATTACAATCACAGGTTGTCACCAGGTTCTGACCCAAGATAAAATAGATGGGAGGAGGTTTCCATGACCCCTCCTTGGGTTCAATGAACTTGCTAGAGCAGGTCACAGAACTCAGAGACTCAATTATTTATGCTTACCAGTTTATTATAAAGGATACAGATGAACAGCCAGATAAAGACGTATATAGGGTGAGGTCTGGAAGGGTCCTGAACACAGGATCTTCTGTCCCCATGGAACTGGAGTTCACCACTCTTTTGCCATGTAGATGGATTTGCCAAGCTGAAAGCTCATCAAATTTTGTTGTTCCAGAGTTTTTTTGTAGAGTTTGATCTTCAGCTCCCTGCTTCCCCTTTGCAGTGGTTGGTGGGTGAGGCTGAAAGTTCCAACCTGCTAATCATTTGGTCTTTCTGTTGACCAGCTGCATCCTGAGTCTATCTAGGGGGTACCACCATAAGTCACCTCATTAGCATAAGCTCAAAAGTGTCTTTTTATGAATGACAAAAGGTAAAACTCAGGAAATTCCAGGGGTTTGAAGAGTTTTGTGCCAGAAACCTGGGACAATGGCCAAATATATTTCTTATTTTATCACACTCATTTTCCAGGATTTTCAAATTGATTGCCACAAGGAGCTCTAAACTCTCAGTCTTTCATTTTCAGTTCTTCTATTCTGTACACCTCTCCCATATACAAAAATAAACTCCAAGTGGATTAAAGACCCAAATCTAAGACTGGAACCATGAAACTCCTAGAAGAAAACATAGGAAGAACACTCTTTGACATAACTTGCAGTAAAAATTTTTTGGACCTGTCTCCTAAAGCAAAGAAAATAAAAGCAAAAATAAACAAATGGGACCTAGTTAAAATTTACAGCTTTTGCACAGCAAAAGAAACCATCTACAAAATGAATAGATTACATACTGAATGGAATAAAATATTTCCAAATGATATGACCAATAATGGATTAACATCCAACATTTATAAACAGCTCATACAACTCACTATCAATAAAACAAACAACCCAATTTAAAAATGATCATAAGACCTGAATAGACATGTTTCTAAAGAGGACATACAGATGGCCAATAGGCACATGAAAAGATGCTCAACATCACTAATTATCAGGGAAATGCAAATCAAAAATCACAATGAAATATCACCTCACACCTGTCAGAATGACTATCATCAGAAAGAACACAAATAACAAATATTGGCGAGGATGTGGAGAAAAGGGTCCTTGTACACCGTTGGTGGGAATTTAAATTGGAGTAGCCAATTTACATCCTGGAGAACATTCCATGTACACTTGAAAAGAATTTGTAAATGCTGTTTCTGGATTGAATATCCTGTAGATATCTTTAAGTCTAAATGGTTTATAGTGTCTTTTAAAGTCACTGCTGCCTTATTGATTTCCTGTCTGGATGATCTGTCCACTGATGTTAGTGGGGTGTTAAAGTCCCCTACTATTATTGTTTTATTCTCAGTGTCTCCCTTTATTCTATTATTGTTTTATATATTTAGGTGCTCCTGTATTGGGTTCATATATATTAATCCTCTTCCTGTATTTATCATTATATAATGCCCTTCTTGGTCTTTTGTTATAACCTTTGTTTTGAAGTCTATTTTCTCTGATATGAGTAATGCTACATCTGCTTTCTTATCATTTCCATTTGCATGAAATATCTTTTTTCATCCCTCACTTTCAGACTGTACATGTCTTTAGCTCTGAAGTGAGTCTCTTGTAGGCAGCATATTGAAGGGTCTTGTATTTTTTTCAATAAGCCACCTGGTGTCTGTTGATCAGAGTATTTAGTCCATTGACATTTTAAGTAATTATTGATAGGTATGTACTTATTGTCACTTTATTTCTTGTTTTCCAGTTATTTTTGTAGTTCTTCTCTGTTCATTTATTTCTTCTGTTTCTTCCCTTGTTGTTTGATGATTTTCTTTACTAGTATGCTTGTTTTCCTTTCTTTTTAGTTTTTGTGTATCTATTGTAGCATTTTGATTTGCAGTTACCATGAAGTTCATATATGACTTGCTTTAAACTGGTAGTCATTTAAGTTCAAACACATTCTACAAGATCTGCATTTTTGTCCCTCTTTTCTACTTTTTATGTTTTTGATGTCCTACTTTATATCTTCATGTTTATCCCTTAATTATTTATTGTAGTTGTAGTTGCTTTCACAATTTTTTTGTGTTTTAATCTTTATGCTGACTTATATAATTAGTTGACCATTGTATATATTTTCCTTTCTTAGTTTGATTTTTTTCTTTTTCTATAGATTTTTACTTCTTTTCCACTTATAGAAGATCCTTTAACATTTATTTTAAGTAGGTTAATTATTTATAAACTCTTTTAATTTTTGCCTGTATGAGAAGTTCTTTATCCTTCCTTATATTCTAAATTATAATCTTGCTGGATTGAGTATCCTAGGTTGCAGGTTTTTCCCTTTCAGCACTTTGAATGTATCATGCTACTCCCTTCTGACCTGCAAAGTTTCTGCAAAGAAGTTAGCTGATAACCTTATGGGGATTCCCTTGTATATGACTCTGTTTTTCTACTGCTGACTTTAGAATTTTCTCTATCTTTAACTTTTGCTATTTTATTTATGACATCTCTTGGTGTGGGTTGTTTGGATTCATCTTGTTTGGGACTTTATGTGATTCCTATACCTGGATATCTGTTTCTTCTTCAGGTGTGGGATGTTTCTGGCCATAATTTCCTCAAATGTATTTTCAATCCCCTTCTCACTCTCTTCTCCTTCTGAGACATCTACAATGAGAAGGTTGATATACTTAATGTTACCCCAGAAATCTCCTAAACAGTTTTCATTTCTTAAATTTGTTTTTCTGTCTGCTGTTCTTATTGGGAGATTTCCATTATCTTCCAGATCACTTATGCTTTCTTCTGTATCATTTAGTCTGATATTCATTCCTTCTAATGTGTTATTTAATTTCAGCTATTGGATTTTTTTTTTTTTTTTTGTGGTAAGTGGGCCTCTCACTGCTGTGGCCTCTCCCGTTGCGGAGCACAGGCTCCGGATGCAGAGGTTCCGTGGCCATGGCTCACGGGCCCAGCTGCTCCACGGCGTGTGGGATCTTCCCGGACTGGGGTATGAACCCATGTCCCCTGCATTGGCAGGTGGACTCTCAACCACTGTGCCATCAGGGAAGCCCTGGATTGTTCATTTTTAATTGAGTCTTTTTATATTTTCTAGTTCCGTGTTAAAATTTTCACTGTGTATCTCTAATCTTTTCCTTAATTCAGTTAACATTTTTATTACTAATGCTTTGAATTCTTCATCTGGTAAATTGTCTGTTTTATCATTTATCTTTTCAGGGGTTTTCTTTTGCTTTTTCAGTTGAGAGCAATTCCTCTGCCTTTTCATTTTGCTTAACTTTCTCTGCCTCGATGAATTAGGTGAAAGAATTACCTGTTGCAGTCTTGAAGGGGTGTTCTTATGGGGGAGCATCTCTATACAGACTGTGTGTGTCCAGTGCCTTTGGTTGGAGAGCTGGATTTGATGTGGACACAAGTCACATCTTTCCTCAGGAAGTGTTGATAGCTATCACATTGGTAAGGTTGGGGCTAGAGATGGAGGGGCTAGAGCTGGAGCCTGGTGTGAGGCAGACTTCCGCTCTTCTAAGTGACCAACACCACCTTATGGGTGGTGAGGTGTGATTCCAAGTTGCTGGAGCAGAAGCCCTGAGAGTTGAGCCTGAGCTGGCTCTGTTCCCTTTAAGAGTGTGTTTCCCCCTCCCCACACTGGGACCCTTGCTGCAGAGAAGGGAAATGTTGAAGCAAGTGGCTCGCCTGTAGGATCTCAGCTTATGTCAGCCTGCAGACAGAGGTTAATACTCTGCCTGGGCAGACACTCACAATTATATCCCTTGCTCCACTCAGATGCAGCGTCGATTGCAAAACCCCTTTATCCCTTATAGCAGATCACTGCCCCCAATCTCTGCTGCCACCATCTTGTTGTGGAGTCACACTGCAGAGCAGGTGGGAACTGCATGGACTCTCTGTGTTTGTTGGGGGTGGGGTGAGCTATGGTAGAGTAGCTACTGTCTGAGATTTGAGCCACTTCTGATGTACTGCTTCAGTAAGGGCCAACAATGGAGGCTGCTGCCCCATCCAGGCTCCATGATGGGACCAGGTCTCCTCTGTGTCCCACAACTGAGTCTTATCCCTGGTTGTGACCACTCCAGATCCAGTGCTGCACTGAGATGTGGAGTGAGAGGGGTCGGAACTTTCACTTGGCTAAGGCTGGGGTGTGCCAGAGGCAGTGGCAAGAAACACAGTAACTGGCAACCCCCAGAGTAGCCCTCTCCCCGCCCTCTTCAGGGGCAAGTCAGCACATGCATGCTCTTCACATTCATAGTCCAGGTTTCCCACAGCCTTCCTGTTAGTCCCAGTGGTCCTCCAACCAGCCAAAGGGGCTCATCCCCGCTGTGTAGGACCCAGTCTATGGCTATCACTGTTAACTCTCCAAGGTGGGTGTCTGCACATTTATTCTCCTTTTTCCTCTGGGTCCCCTCCCAGAGGCACAGGCCCCAACTCAATCACTTTGTTTCCCCTTCTTAAAGGATTACATATGTATCTTTCTTACAGCCTTGTTTGTACAGGAGTCCTTCTTCCAGTTACCAGTTATGTTTCAGTGATAATTGTTCCACATGGAGATGTATTTTTGAGGTATTTGTGGGGCGAGGGTAAGCTCTACATCCACTGACTCTGCCATATTGATACTAACACTGAATTTTTTAAATCAATTTCAAACTATAGAACATACTTATTCACTCAATTAATAGATTTGATGTAACCCTTTTGAATATAAAATCCCCAAAGATGCTGGAAATATGTCTCTGAAAGTCCACTGAGTCTATTAAAAGAAGGAAAAAGAAAAGTTCAATATATAAAAATTACTCTACATCAAATATGCAATATGTTCTAAAGACTGTTTTAATTGTTCTAATTATTTAAAATTATTTTTCAACACAATTTTTAAAAATTATTTGCAAAAAAAATTATTTGCACTTTTTAATGAAACAGTTACACGTTATTTATTAGAATTTCTCGAATGACAGCTCATTCATTGAAAAGAGTCAACTGTTCTGAGATTGTAACACATGTTATTTAATCATTTTCTCTTTAATTAATTTTGGTTTTATTAATCTCTTGTTCTTTCAAATGAATGTCCAAAATCTCATTTAAAGTAAGCTTTCAAATAATAATGTATTTGTCAAATAATCTCAAGCAATTTGTAAAATTTATGTACAGATGACCCTTTTATATCCATAGAAGTTTATTAATTGTATAAACATAATAGCTGCATTTAGACAATGTGAGAAATCTGGCATTGGTTGGCTATTTTTAGCTAACACAATGACTTAATTAAATCACTCTACAGTCCATGAAATTGATTGACAGATGTGGAACATAAATGGTTGAAAATAATGAACAGACAGGCTGAGTCCAAAATAAATATCAGGATGTATGTGTGAATGTGTGTGCCTGTACGAGTGTGTGTCAAGTGTGTATCTGCATACATGTGTATAACCTGCATAAACACAATTATGCAAAACTTACTGGAAAAGATATATGCTCATGTAGTGATTTATCTCAAGATTCCACCCTATGATTAGTCATATATTCTTTTAGAGATTCATGATAGGATAAAAGATTGATATTCATTCCCTCTGCAATTTTTCAGAAATGTTATGCACTAATGTAAAGTGGCTTGTCACCTATCAGATGAAGTTTGAATGTCACCTCTATCTGTTCCTGACTGAAAGACAGTACTTAAAATCCCACTGTCAGTGATTCATTATTTGAGTTAACATTTTCCCCCTGTTAAAATAAGAACACCCCTTTGGAAGAGAAATATGCTCTACAGTATCCAGCTATTAATAAAATGGGTAAAATATATGTTGGTTTTCTATATAATATCTCAGTATTACAAAAGGATAGTTTATCAAAATTCTAAGCTTAAAGCAAGAAATAATGGAAGGCAGTGTTTGTAGTTTTTGTAAGAGAGAGGCTAGAATGTCCGAACGGGTGGAAAATTGATATGAATGGGGCATGGCAGTAAGAAGGTAAGATTACCCGGAGGCATGTATAAGGGGACCAAGGGTCAGTGTTAGTGGGTGACAGTCAGGTGTACAGTCCAGAGAGCTAGAAAGGAAGGTTATAAAGTTGGAGGAGAGAATGCCAAAAGCCACTGTACCATATTTAATTATTTAATCTAGTGCTATCTCTGCACGGCTGCATACCATAACACTTATGGAAGTAGTAAACGTAATTGTTAATATTATTTATGTTCTGCTACTGTCCTTGAGAAATTGGTAGATTTGCAAATGTCTTCTAAGAGGAAAACGTAGCCATTAGAAAAGCTAATTAAAATCTGGGATTTTTAGTTGGCTTGAAACCTTCACAGGTGTCAATCTTTCTTAATTAAGAATACAGTGAAAAAAATCCATATTACTCTAAGCCATTTTGTGCACTGTGAAATTGCTTTTTCTTCTCAAGAAAATGTGAAATCATTTTTTTTCCTGAATACACATTCCAAACATTTTAAATAGATATTTTCTTGAAGAGCTGCAAAATCCACAAAGGATTTCCTTGAAGTTTTTTCAGTTTTGTAAATAAGCAGACAAATAAAAAGGCAAATCTATATATGTATGTAAGTGTGTGTTGGGAGAAAAAAATGTTTGTAAAAATATAGATTTAATATCCATGCACATACAAATAGGAATCCTATATGAATATATTTGAAATATGCATGTTATATGCACATTAATTTTTTCGATTGAAATGTTATTTATTTTTGTTATTTTTCTAAGGAGCTAAGATTACTTTAAGAACATCTAATTAATCTTCAGTATTTCTTCAAGGTAAGTAATAAAGTACCATTAGTTCTATTTTTTTTTATGTTAAGGGAAAAAAGAATCAAATACATAACAACAGAACAAGCTCTTTATTGTCATTCAAAAAAGGGACATTTTTATACAGTGAACATACAAAGTTCATAAAAAATATAATGTCATATATACATTTGTTACATGTGTATATGTATATACATATTGACTGACTTTTAGTATTCAAATGCATCTACATTGTCAAATATAAATTTGTTGACAAGCTCTTTCAAATTACTGAACATTAGAGATTAAACAGTTATTTTCATGATACCACTTTTATTTTCTATTATTTATGTGACTGTCTCTCAGAATTTTCTTCAGAGCCAGAATCATGTTCTTTGCTTTTCATCACTTACTCTGAATCAAAGGGAAAATGTCAAATTGACTAGTGAGGAATTCTCAGTAGACAATGAGAGTTTATAGCATTTGTCTGGGGGCTTGCAAAAGTGGTTTGGAATCCAGTAAGATTATGGTTATGGACAGAAGCCAGCCATTGGTTTACAATTAAAAACAGTGCAAGCAGAAAAGATAACCCTAGGCCAGAATTCTTGCAGAAGCAGGGAGAATTTCTCATGAGCCTAGTCTTCCCTTACAGCCTGCACTAACTGTTGCTTACTACACCCTATGGGTTTTACCTGAAAATACAGCATCCTTTATATTCTAAAATCTGTATAAATACATACTTTATAATCCCATTAAGAAGAAAATCACAGTCTGGTGAAAGGTTAGTGAAAAGTACATAGATTTTGTAAAGACAAACAAAAGTCTGAATGTTTTTGTTACTACCTGCCAGAGGAGAAATATTACATAAATTATTAGGACCTTAGTATTCTTGCCTATAATACCAGGATGACAATATCTACTTCATATGATCACAATGGAAATTTGATACTATAATTCATGTGAAATACTTAGCACATAACATTTTCTGAAGAGATGTTATTTTTCTCCCTGATTCCTGCAAAGAGCCAGAGGCCAGTTTTTCACTGAATGAATTGGACACTAAAATGTGGACAAGGGCAAATGATCAAGCAGCAGGTAGATACAAGATGGGAAATGCAACGAGTGAATGTATGAGACTGGGTAAGTCGCTTCAATTTTCTCAGTCACAATTCTGGGGTTGCAATGAAGATTTCTTCTACCACTAATCAGTGAGTCTGGAATTTGTGAAGATGGATGGGCAGAAGGGAAGAAGGGAACAATTGAAGTTTGCTAAACTCCTCCCAGGTGAGAAGCAAAGTGCTAACTATCTTCTTAAAGCCCTCAATTTTCTATGTAGGTAGCTTTTCTTAGGGGCACGCAGCAGCATCATTAGGGGAGTTTTTCAAAATGTACCTGTCAGTGCTCTACACAAAATGCATGATTTTTCATCCTTTGAGGTTGGAAGCTTGATATAAAAAATGTATTTTAAAGATTTCTCCTTCTGATTCTGATGCCTGAATATTTATCCAAGACAAGTAAACAAATATAAATGATAAAGAAAATTAGGAACACTGGGTGGTGATCTGGAAGGTGGGAAGGATTGATTTGCTTGGTCCTGTGCTGGTGGCTGGGAGGTGTCAGAGAATGAAGTGTTCTAATGAGACAATATAAAAATTTATTGATCAATATATTTTATATGCATAATCACGAACACCAGTCAGGTATTCCTACATTGGTTATCAGGCCAACAACCCAAAGTTTAGAAGAAACTACAAAACTTAATTTAGATTTTTTTTCCCTTAATATTTTTATTGGAGTATAATTGCTTAACAACAGTGTGTTAGTTTCTGCTTTATAACAAAGTGAATCAGTTATACATATACATATATCCCCATATCTCTTCCCTCTTGCATCTCCCTCCCTCGCATCCTCCCAATCCCACCCTTCTAGCTGGTCAAAAAACACCAAGCTGATCTCCCTGTGCTATGTGACTGCTTCCCACTAGCTATCTATTTTACATTTGGTAGTATATATATGTCCATGCCATTCTCTCACTTTGTCCCAGCTTACCCTTCCCCCACCCTCGTGTCCTCAAGTCCATTCTCTAGTAGTTCTGCATCTTTATTACCATCTTGCCCATAGGTTCTTCATGATCTTTTTTTTTAGGTTCCATATATATGTGCTAGCAAACGGTATTTGTTTTCCTCTTCCTGACTTACTTCACTCTGTATGACAGACTCTATGTCCATCCACCTCAATACAAATAACTCAATTTCGTTTCTTTGTATGGCTGAGTAATATTCCATTGTATATATGTGCCACATGTTCTTTATCCATTCATCTATCGATGGACACTTAGGTTGCTTCCATGTCCTGGCTATTGCAAATTGAGCTGCAATGAATATTGTGGTACATGACTCTTTTTGAATTATGGTTTTCTAAGGGTATGTGCCCAGTAGTGGGATTGCTGGGTTGTATGGTAGTTCTATTTTTAGTTTTATAAGGAACCTCCATACTGTTCTCCACTGTGGCTGTATCAACTTACATTCCCACCAACAGTGTATGAGGGTTCCCTTTTCTCCACACCCTCTCCAGCATTTACTGTTTGTAGATTTTTTGATGATGGCCATTCTGACTGGTGTAAGATGATATCACATTGTAGTTTTGATTTTCATTTCTCTAATGATTAATGATGTTGAGCATTCTTCCATGTGTTTGTTGGCAATCTGTATATCTTCTTTGGAGAAATGTCTATTTAGGTCTTCTGCCCATTTTTGGATTACGTTGTTTGTATTATTGACATTGAGCTGCAGGAGCTGCTTGTAAATTTTGGAGATTAATCCTTTGTCAGTTGCTTCATTGGCAAATATTTTCTCCCATCCTAAGAGGTATCTTTTCATCTTGTTTATGGTTTCTTTTGCTGTGCAAAAGCTTTGAAGTTTCATTAGGTCCCATTTGTTTATTTTTGTTTTTATTTCCATTACTGTAGGAGGTGGATCACAAAAGATCTTGCTGTGATTGATGTCCACGAGTGTGTGTCCTGTTTTTCTCTAAGAGTTTTACAGTATCTGGTCTTACATTTAGGTCTCAAATGCATTTTGAGTTTATTTTTGTGTATGGTGTTAGGGAGTGTTCTAATTTCATTCTTTTACACCTAGCTGTCCAGTATTCCCAGCACCACTTACTGAAGAGGCTGTCTTTTCTCCATTATATATTCTTGCCTCCTTTATCAAAGATAAGGTGACCATAAGTGCATGGGTTTATCTCTGGGCTTTCTATCCTGTTCCATTCATCTATATTTCTGTTTTTGTGTCAGTACCATACTGTATTGATTACTGTAGCTTTGTAGTATAGTCTGAAGTCTGAGAGCCTGATTCCTCCAGCTCCGTTTTTCTTTCTGAAGATGGCTTTGGCTATTCGGGGCTTTTGTGTTTCTATACATATTGTGAGATTTTTTATCCTAGTTTTGTGAAAAACGCCAGTGGTAGTTTGATAGGGTTTGCATTAAATCTGTAGATTGCTTTAGGTAGTATAGTCATTTTCACAATGTTGATTCTTCCAATCCAAGAACATGGTATATCTCTCTATCTGTTTGTACCATCTTTCATTTCTTTCATCGGTGTCCTATAGTTTTCTGCATAGAGGTCTTTTGTCTCCTTATGTAGGTTTATTCCTAGGTATTTTACTCTTTTTGTTGCAGTGGTAAATGGGAGTGTTTTGTTCATTTCTCTTTCACATTTCTCATCATTAGTGTATAGGAATGTAAGAGTTTTCTGTGCATTAATTTTGTATCCTGCTACTTTACCAAATTCATTGATTAGCTCTAGTAGTATTCTGGTAGCATCTTTAGGATTCACTGTGTATAGTATCATGTCTTCTGCAAACAGTGACAGCTTTACTACTTATTTTCTGATTTGGATTCCTTTATCTTCTCAGATTGCTGTGGCTAAAACTTCCAAAACTACGTTGAATAAGAGTGGTGAGAGTGGGCAACCTTGTCTTGTTCCTGATCTTAGTGGAAATGGTTTCAGTTTTTCACCATTAAGGACGATGTTGACTGTGGGTTTCTCATATATGGCCATTATTATGTTTTGGTAAGTTCCCTCTATGCTTACTTTCTGGAGGGTTTTTATCATAAATGGGTGTTGAATTTTTTCGAAAGCTTTCTCTGCATGTATTGAGATGATTGTATGGTTTTTCTCCTTCACTTTGTTAATATGGTGTATCACATTGAATGATATGTGTATATTGAAGAATCCTTGCATTCCTGGGTTAAACCCCACTTGATCATGGTATATGATCCTTTCAATGTTCTGTTGGATTCTGTTTGCTAGAATTTTGTTGAGGGGTTTTGCATCTATGTTCATCAGTGATATTGATCTGTAGTTTTCTTTCTTTGTGACATCTTTTACTGGTTTTGGTATCAGGGTGATGGTGGCCTTGTAGAATGAGTTTGGGAGTGTTCCTCCCTCTGCTACATTTTGGAAGATTTTGAGAAGGAGAGGTGTTAACTCTTCTCTAAATGTTTGATAGAATTCGCCTGTGAAGCCATCTGGTACTGGGCTTTTGTTTGTTGGAAGATTTTTAATCACAGTTTCAATTTCAGTGCTTGTGATTGGTCTGTTCATATTTTCTATTTCTTCCTGATTCTGTCTTGGCAGGTTGTGCCTTTCTAAGAAGGTGTCCCTTTCTTCCAGGTTGTCCATTTTATTGGCATAGAGTTGCTTGTAGTAATCTCTCATGGTCCTTTGTATTTCTGCAGTGTCAGTTGTTACTTCTCCTTTTTCGTTTCTAATTCTGTTGATTTGAGTCTTCTCCCTTTTTTTCTTGATGAGTCTGGCTAATGGTTTATCAATTTTGTTTATATTCTCAAAGAACCAGGATTTAGTTTTATTGATCTTTGCTACCATTCCCTTCATTTCTTATTCATTTATGTCTGATCTGATCTTTATGATTTCTTTCCTTTTGCTAACTTTCGTTTTTTTTGTTGTTGTTGTTCTTCTTTCTCTAATTGCTTTAGGTGTAAGGTTAGGTTGTTTATTTGAGATGTTTCTGGTTTCTTAAGGTAGGATTGTATGGCTATAAACTTCCCTCTTAGAACTGCTTTTGCTGCCTCCCATAGGTTTTGGGTCATCGTGTTTTCATTGTCATTTATTTCAAGTTATTTTTTGGTTTCCTCTTTGTTTTCTTCAGTGATCTCTTGGTTATTAAGTAGTGTATTGTTTAGCCTCCATGTGTTTGTATGTTTTACAGATTTCTTCCTGTCATTGATATCCAGTCTCATAACATTGTTGTTGGAAAAGATACTTGATACAATTTCAACTTTCTTAAATTTACCAAGGCTTCATTTGTGACCCAAGATATGATCTATCCCAGAGAATGTTCCCTGAGCACTTGAGAAGAAAGTGTATTCTGTCATTTCTGGATGTAATGTCCTATAAATATCAATTAAGTCCATCTTGTTTAATGTATCATTTAAAGCTTGTGTTTCCTTACTTATTTTCATTTTGGATGATCTCTCCATTGGTGAAAGTGAGGTGTTGAAGTCCCCTATTATGATGGTGTTACTGTTGATTTCCTCTTTTATGGCTGTTAGTATTTGCCTTATGTATTGAGGTGCTCCTATGTTGGGTGCATAAATATTTACAATTGTTATATCTTCTTCTTGGATTGATCCCTTTATCATTCTGTAGTGTCCTTCTTTTTCTATTTTAATAGTCTTTGTTTTAAAGTCTATTTTGTCTGATATGAGAATTGCTACACCAGCTTTCTTTTCCATTTGCATGGAATATCTTTTTCCATCCCCTCACTTTCAGTCAGTATGTGTCCCTAGGTCTGAAATAGGTTTCTTGTAGACAGCATATATATGGGTCTTGTTTTTGTATCCATTCAGCCAATCTATGTCTTTTGGTTGGAGCATTTAATCCATTTATATTTAAGGTAATTATCGATATATATATGTTCCTCTTACCATTTTCTTTATTGTTTTGGGTTTATGATTGTAGATCTTTTCCTTTTCTTGTGTTTCCTGCCTAGAGAGGTTCCCTTCATATTTGTCGTAAAGCTGGTTTGGTGGTGCTGATTTCTCTTAGCTTTTGCTTGTCTGTAAAAGTTTTAATTTCTCCTTCAAGTCTAGATGAGATCCTTGCTGGGTTGAGTAACCTTGGTTGCAGGTGTTTCTCCCTCATCACTTTAAATATGTCCTGCCACTCCCTCCTGGCTTGCAGAGTTTCTGCTGAAAGATCAGCTGTTAGCCTTACGGGGATTCCCTTATGTGCTATTTGTTGTTTTTCCCTTGCTGCTTTTAATATTTGTTCTTTGTATTTAATTTTTGATAGTTTGATTAATATGTGTCTTGGCATGTTTCTCCTTGGATTTATTCTGTATGGGACTCTCTGTGCTTCCTGGACTTGATTAACTATTTCCTTTCCCATATTAGGGAAGTTTTCAACTATAATCTCTTCAAATATTTTCTCAGTCCCTTTTTTTTTCTCTTCTACTTCTGTGACCCCTATATTTCAAATATTCATGCGTTTAATGTTGTTCCAGAGGTCTCTGATCCTGTCCTCAATTATTTTCATTATTTTTCTTTATTCTGCTCTACAGTATTTATTTCCACTATTTTATCTTCCATGTCCCTTATCCGTTTTTCTGCCTCAGTTATTCTGCTATTGATCCCTTATAGAGAATTTTTAATTTCATTTATTGTGTTGTTCATGATTGTTTGTTTGCTCTTTAGTTCTTCTAGGTCCTTGTTAAATATTTCTTTTATTTTCTGTATTCTGTTTTCAGGATTTTGGATCATCTTTACTATCATTATTCTGAATTCTTTTTCAGGTAGACTGCCTATTTCCTCTTCATTTTTTAGGTCTGGTGGGTTTTTACCTTGCTCCTTCATCTGCTGTGTTTCTTTGTCTTCTCATTTCTCTTAACTTACTGTGTTTGGTGTCTGATTTTCACAGGCTGCTGGTTCGTAATTCATGTTTTTTTGGTGTCTGCTCCCAGTGGCTAAGGTTGTTTCAGTGGGTTGTGTAGGCTTCCTCATTGGGGAGACCTGTGCCTGTGTTTTGGTGGATGAGTCTGAATCTTTTCTTTTTGGTGTGCATGTGCACTTCTGGTGGTGTGATTTTGGGTTTCTGTGACCTTATTATTATTTTAGACACCCTCTCTGCTAATGGGTGGTGATGTGTTCTTATTCCTCTAGTAGTTTGGCATAGGGTGTACAGCACTGTAACTTGCTGGTCATTGAATGGAGCTGGGTCTTGGTGTTGAGTTGGAGATCTCTGGAAGATTTTTGCTGTTTGATATTATTTGGAGTTGGGAGGTCTCTGGTGGACAAATATCCTGAACTTGGCTCTCCCACCTCAGAGGTACAGCCCTAACACCTGGCTGGAGCACCAAGAACCTGTCATCCACACAGCTCAGAATAAAAGGGAGAAAAAAAGAAAGAAAGAAAAAGATAAAATAAAATAAAATAAAAATGTTATGGAATTAAAAAACAAAAGATAATTGTTAAAATAATTTGTTTAAAATAATTTAAAAAAAGAAAGAAAGAACAACAAAACCAAAAAACAAATGCATGAATGCTAAAAAGTGCTGAAAACTATACTAAAAACAGCAGCAACAACAAAAAAATGGACAGACAGAACCGTTGGATAAATTGTAAAAGCAAAGCTATACATACAAAATCACATACAGAAGCATATGCATACACACTCACAAAAAGAGAAAAAGGGAAAAAAAAAAAAAATATATATATATATATATCATTGCTCCCAAAGTCCACCTCCTCAATTTGCCATGATTCGTTGTCTATTCTGGTATTCCACAGATGCAGGGTACACCAAGTTGACTGTGGAGATTTTATCAAATGCTCCTGAGTCTGCTGGGTGAGATTTCCCTTTCTCTTCTTTTTTCGCACAGCTCCTGGGGTTCAGCTTTGGATTTGGACCCACCTCTGCATGTAGGTCGCCTGAGGGTGTTTGTTCCTGCTCAGACAGGATGGGGTTAAAGGAGTGGCTGGTTTGTGGGCTCTGGCTCACTCAGGCCAGGGGGAGGGAAGTGTACGGAGTGTGGGGGGAGCCTGTGGCGGCAGAGGCTGGTGTGACGTTGCAACAGCCTGAATTGCACCATGTGTTCTCCTGAGGAAGTTGTCCCTGGATCACGGCACATTGGCAGTAGCAGGCTGCACAGGCTCCCAGGAGGGGAGGTGTGGATAGTGACCTGTGCTTGTACACAGGCTTCTTGGTGGTGGCAGCAGCAGCCTTAGCATCCCATGCCCATCTCTGGTGTCCACGCTGATAGCCGTGGCTCGTGCCCATCTCTGGAGCTCCTTTAAGTGGTGCTCTTATTCCACTCTCCTCACACAGAAGGAAACAAAGAGGGAAGAAAAAGTCTCTTGCCTCTTCAGCAGTTCCAGACCTTTTCCTGGACTCCCTCCTGGCTAGCCGTGGTGCACTAACCCCTTCAGACTGTGTTCACACAGCCAACCCCAGTCCTCTTCCAGGGATCCGACCTCTGAAGCCCGAGCCTCAGCTCCCAGCCCCCGCCCACCCGCCCTGATGGATGAGCAGACAAGCCTCTCGGGCTGGTGAGTGCTGGTCAGCACCGATCCTCTGTGCGGGAATCTCTCAGCTTTGCCTTCCGCACCCCTGTTGCTGCACTCTCCTCCGTGGCTCCGAAGTTTCCCCCCTCTACCACCTGCAGTCTCCGCCCATAAAGGGGCTTCCAAGTGTGTGGAAACCTTTCCTCCTTCACAGCTCCCTCCCACTGGTGCTGGTCCTTTCCCTATTCTTTTGTCTCTGATTTATTTCTTTTTTCTTTTGCCCTACCCAGGTATGTGGGGAGTTTCTTGCTTTTTGGGAGGTCTGAGGTCTTTTTCCAGCGTTCAGTAGGTGTTCTGTAGGAGTTTTTCCACATGTAGATGTATTTCTCATGTATTTGTGGAGAGGAATGTGATCTCCACATCTTAGCCTTCCGCCATCTTGAATCTCCTAATTTAGATTTTTATTACTTTAGTTAAGCAGAATAAAATTAAAATAAAAAATAAATATTTCTTTAAAATATATATTTAGTGAATTTAAAGGGCTATACAACATTATACTTATGATAATTTGATTTCTTATTTTAACTGTAGTTATGCAGAAGCCATGGATCAATTGACTTTTTTTATTCAATAAACAAAAATTAGGAGTCAGTCAGGAAGATAAATATGAATTTGCTTAGGGATAGATATAGACTAAAATGTGAGGCCAGGAAGGTGACAAATAAGTTTCATCTTATGCGCTAACTTGAATTAATTGTTAATGCCTCTGGAACAGTCAGTTAAAGAAGAATTCTGGGACATCTTGGCCAAGCTTGCAAGCTGGAGTGCAGTGACTGATTAGTAATATCTATTCAAACAAATGAAGGATGGTGGTTTGGTTTGTTTTGTTTACAGCCTGGTCTAAACTCTCTAGTTTTCATAACTTGACTTACAAATTACTTTTATGTACGTAAGTTAAGTTTCCTATGTCAAATAAAGAAAGTGATAAAACAGATATAATATCACTTGCCCTCTGCTTTCTGGATGAGGAAAAAGTAATTTATGTGACTTTGCCAATATCACACATAATAATGATGAAATTATATAAAGATCTTGTTCAGATATGATGTATACAAAATTAAGAGAAAAACAAACAACAACATAATAGAACGCTGATGCTTACACCAAGGCCAGGAAATGGTGACAATGATGACTATGATGATGATGACAAGTACCATCAACATTTACTGAGATATTTCCTTCTGCCAGCCACCACACTAAGAAGAAAATAATTTTATTTAATAATCACAGGAACCTCTTTACTTACAGTTATGCTCATGTTTCAGATGAAGAAACTGAGATTTTGAAAGTTTAAATCAGTTACCTAAGGTTCATATCATATTTAAATATCTTGTTCAAATTTGAAAAGAGAGCCTATCTCCCAATCTCTTATTTATTTAGTATTCTACTCAGATCAGAAAATCCATTGTTCAAAAATTTAAGGTATCATATAGAGAAAATATTGCAGAGATTTAGACAGGATATAGGTTTATAGCTTGGTTTTGGCATATAGTAGCTCTGTGTTTGTGAAAAAAATCAAGTTTTCAAGTCTTCTGACTCTTCATCTGTAAGAGGGGTGTAAAAATGTCCATCTTATGAAGTTGTAATAAAAATTACATAAAATAAAGTTGTCCAAAGCACATAGCGTAATGCCTGATATTTAATAAGCACTGACAAAAGCTATACGTATTTTTAACATAATTGTAAAACAGATTAACTAATTTAATTGCCATATCCCAACTAGCTTTTTTAAATTATCTGTTCCCAGTGAAACTAACAGTGACCACAATTTTCTTTACAAACCCCTCCTTCTTTTCTTTTTTTAAACCTTAATGGCTTTAACTTGAATGTATAAAGACATTTAAAATTGTTCTTCAGTCTCCTGATCCCAGATTTCAAAAAAACTTTTTTTAAGTGTACATAATTGAAAATTTCTGGGAATTTTGAAGGAAAATTTCAAAGTATCTAAATGTCAGTTATCTAATTTTTATAAAATAATAAACATTTGTATTCATACTAAAGGCTGACATTTATCTTGTTTATTCTTTTATATTTGGTCTATCAAATCACAATTTATTTACAAAAAATAGCCCTGATTAATCTTCTAACAGACCTATTCAAAATTATATTGTGTTGAAAAATTAAAAGATATCATAAATACTGACCCTTTCTCTGAAGATACAGCATAGCAAGTTGTTCCTGGCATACTGGGTCAAAGGTTTCTTTGCTAGTAACTCTAATTTGCAAATTCTTGTACCTATTTATGAATATTTCTTGGACTGATGTTTCTGTTGATGTCTTTGCTAGGAAATGGCACTGTATTTCTGTCTGGAAACCATTTCAGTTCCCTAAAACACTTGCTACTTATCAATAGCTGAATTACAAATTGATTCTCCACCTAAACCTAGGTAATAAAAGGGTGCCCTTCTGCAGTTCCTTTAATGAAAGATTTTCAGTGAGCAATTAATGATGCGATTTTTGAGAAGATAAGTGACTGTATTCCAGCAGATGGAATTTACAAAGTTTTCTGTCCTATTTGTTATTGACTTAGCTGGACATCTTTGTTAGTATAACTCCTCAGCATTTTTAATGTGATGTAATTTATATCTTAAATGTAGACTTTTATTTTTTTGAGAGTGCCAGTACATAGGAAGAGTAAATGTTAGAACCTATGGTAATAACAACGGTATCAACGACAAATGCTACCTATATAAACAACTTACTTAACTTTGCTCTTCAGTGATGTGTTTGGGTCTGTGATATATGTGTTGTAAAATCTAGGATCTTGTTTTAGTGTGTGTGTGTCTGTTGGAACACTCCAAGAAGAGGTTAATATCATTTGGATGTACCGAGGAGAAACTATAGCGACAGAAACGTGCAGAGTAATAACCTCTTCTCAGTCTCTAAAATGTCTTTGCACATGCACAAAGGTTTAGCAAAAAGTGTTGCAAATATATGTTAACAGCAAAATAGCATGAAAATAAAGACAAGGATATAAAACTTTTCACATATTTGTTTTGGCCAGGTCTGCATTATTAAGTAACTAAAAGGAAATAGAATGAAAGTGTATAGAAATCAACTATTATATGTGAGAGCAGAGATACCAGCAAATCACATTAATCCCAATACTGTGTTGTATGACAGTGTTTTCTGAACTAAAACACAAATTGCATCAACAGACTCAGGTTCTTCCCTTAAACATCCTAGCCCCAGAGGGGATAGTGGGACCCTGACCATTCTTCCTCATCAAGATTTGACACTGAATTTTCTAAGATGTTCATGTTCCTACAATCAGAATTCTGGTTTCCTACTCTATGCCAAAGCACTTTTCTTGTACACATATTATTGTGACTTAATGTAAATATCTAATTAAGTTACAAAAAAGTTGGTTGTTACAATTTTCAGTGAATTTTTTCACCTTTATAGGCTAATAAAATTCTAGGTTTGGGACCTAGAATTTATTTTAAAGTATTGAGGTTAAAAAGCCCCATTATTTATTAGAATATACTAAGTAACCTGAATTTCTAGATGGCTGATTTCCCCCTTTGAACAAAACTACATGTCTGATTTTTTTTTTTTTTTGTATTTTCAGGCAGAAATTGCTACCCTGATCAGATATAACACAATTCTCACTTGCCTCATGATTTTATAAGATATTTGCAAAGTGAAAATTTCCCTCTAAGCTGTTAATGGGTAAATCCTAAGAAAGACAAAGCAATTTAGTAATGTTGTAACAATCAAATAAAAATTTGCCTCTGATTCAATCCTTTAAAGCATTTGGTTGAATCTCCATATATTACCTTCTAACTGCTGTTTTATTTTATTTACTTATATCTCAGCTTATTCCAGAAAAGGTTTTAAATGTCATTCAGTCTTTGGAATCCTGAATTTTATAGACAAATTTTTTTTTTTAAGTTTGCCCCTGTACCTTTCTTAGAATATCTGAAAAGAAAAGGGAAAATGAGAGAGAGATGCTTCTATGATGTGAAATTTCTTTATATTGCTTTCTCTCTCTCAGGGATGCAGATCTTACACAGAGCCCTCAAGTCTTCCAGCCACACAAACGAGATGGATTACTCTGAAGGGATACAAATTAAATCTCTTTTGAATATGTTAGAAACCTAAGAAAGCCTCCAAGACCCATGCGGATTATGATTTCTGAAGATAGTGTAAGCATGACCATCACAGATAATGTACTAAATATCTGTGACTAACTTTGGAGAATGTTACTAACTTTTTTTTAAGTTACTAACTTTGGAGAATGGGCTTGAGATGATGAGAAATATTGTAAATCAGATTATAATCTTAATTTGTATAGGTAGGAAATAAAATATAATGTTCAAAGCTGAGAAGTTAAATAATAAAGATACATTAAAGTATAAATATGTGATATTATTCATACTGGTTAGCCAATAAATACTGCCTAAAGAAACAGAGAATTAAGTGTATGACCTTCCCTATCTTCACTAGACTTTAAGACCCAATAACCCGAAGCTCCAACAGAGCAGAGACTGTGTCTACTTTTGATAATCACACCCTTAATTGCTAGCCCTACTCCTAGGCATCTATCTCAATAAATATTTGGTGAGTGGATTCATCAACACATTCCTCACCCACTTTCCCTCTTTTCTCTTTTTTTTCCCCATACGGCCTAACTGCCAGGAGCTCATTTTTAAATCATTGCCTTCTCTCTGACTGGTATCATTAAGGATTGCTGGAAATCATTCACAGAATGTGAATTGGGGTCACTGCGAACTCTTGGTCTTTAACCTAAACTGGAAAGCCTTTGCAACATCCCCAGGGAGTTTCCTTCCTACAGAGGCTATTTCAAATATTAACAAATGTTCCCCCCCCCCCCCGCGTCTCTTTAGATTCTCAAATACCCTCACTCTCAAAAGTTGACCTCTCAGGCTTCCCTGGTGGCACAGTGGTTGAGAGTCCGCCTGCCGATGCAGGGGACACTGGTTCGTGCCCCGGTCCGGGAGGATCCCACATGCTGTGGAGTGGCTGGGCCCATGATCCATGGCCGCTGAGCCTGCGTGTCCGCGACCCTGTGCTCCGCAACGGGAGAGGCCACAACAGTGAGAGGCCCACGTACCGCAAAAAAAAAAAAAAAAAAAAAAAAAA